>JAECUM010020314.1:0-62315 GCA_016617855.1 Megalonaias nervosa | reverse complement strand
ATGTGAAGACTTGCATTCAGAGATAATAATACCAGTATAAAAACTGCACACGTTCTGGATTTCTTAAATGTACTCCGTTGACTAATGTTCCGTAGAAATCAAGAGCACTGCAATCGCAAGGAGTCGGCTTGACGTAAGAGCAACAGCCGCTAAACCCATCCTCTATTTTCTGAATGCATTTTCTATATTCCCCCCAGCCCCAAGTGGCGGATGCACCGATCTGCGGGTAAAGAAGCTGATGCAGAAATGACCGTGTGAAATTCAGAGAATGTAAGATACAAATATGGACTCCAGAGCAAACGGCAACACTTGGCTGAGTTCGATAGCCGTTGTATTATTAGCGCGGCTTGATATATCAGACATGACTTTGCGATCAGAGTATCACATCTTTTGTTTGATCCTTACAATGAATCCATTCTTACATTCTTATTATCCTAAAAGATTCAGTCTAGCGGCTACGATTTCCTTTTCTTAGCCTTGCTACACGGGCAAGTTGCTTATCAAGGACACGTAAAAGTAATAAATCAATGAATGGGAATACATGTATTTGCTTTGTACGTATGTGGTTTTGGAATGGAAACCTCAGTGCTCTCTCACTTCTAACATGATGTATTGCATCTGGCATAAAATATATTATTATTATTATTATTATTATTATTATTATTATTATTATTATTATTATTATTATTATTCATCTTCATCATAATTATTATTATTATTATTATTATTATTATTATTATTATTATTATTATTATTTTGACAAGTAAATTCAAAAATTTTTACTTGTCAAATATATCTAGAATTGCTAGGAGATAACGATCTTGTTATATAATCACTGTGCTTAAAGTGGGGAACATGCCAATCAGAGGTAATACGGAAAGATATGAAGGTATCTGCTATGAGGAAAAATTGTGTCAGATTTGTAACGTTAGCATCGAAAATGAATTCTATTTTATTACTGCTTGTGCGCTATATGGAGAAATACGAAGAAAATACTTACCCACCTTTGTATATAAAAATCCAACTTTAGAAAAATCTGGATCCTTTATACATAATGATACTAGTAAACTTCTGATGACTAGCATTGTTTACTATAAAAGCCTTAAAGATTAGAGAAACCGTTTTATCAACGACTCTTGCTACATAAGACTTTAGATCAGTATCACAAATCTTGCTCCACACAAGTTTTAGGGTCACCCTTAAATCCATTTGTTTGATTACTGTGCAGTATATACGTGTATCCCACCTATATCCGAAAAAGGCAATAATTATTACTTTCATGTATATTACTTCTTATAAATACAATGTTCTTTTGTTACGCACTATAACATCTTTTGTACCGCATGATGTATGGATATGTATCATGGGCTAGTAGCCTATATTAAAAAAAAACACTACTATTATTATTATTATTATTATTATTATTATTATTATTATCAAACTTGTGGATAATTTTTCACGTAATTTAACAATACTGATCATTGCTCGGTATACTGGCATGATATTCACGGATCATTAATAGCTTTATACCGGTGTGGATACGAAACGTTCTTTTCTTTTAAACAAAATAATTTCAAAAAGAAAAATTGTCTAAATCATGATAATTTTACCATATCTGAATTAAATGCGATTTCTTAGTACTCAAATTTATTACTCTCCACTGAATGGATACAGGGAATATTTAACCGAAAATCATTATTTTCTTTCATATTCTACTATAATATACATTTTCTGTGACGACAGAGACTATTAGACTTCGTCGCTAGAATACTGAGATTTTTTCCATCAAACAAATTCAATTAATGTCTTTTATTTACAAAAATGCAGCACTTTTTGCACTTAAAATTACACATCTTTTCTTCTAATTATTCTGACTTTACGAGAAAGCGCGCTTTATTACTTCTAAAATTTTGTTAAAACAATAATACATAATACTTTATGCTTACAATTTTAAACAAAAATGAATTTTACGTTCAGCTTATGTTTATTAAAAATGATTTTGTTAATATTTGCCCTGAACGATGAAATAAAAGTTACAAAAATAAAAATTAGTTTGCGTGATTCGCAAAAATTACTCAGGCTGACCGATTTTTCGCAATATGCGGATTTTTCCTCTTGGGTTTGGATATATGGGCGGACTTTGAAAAAGTGTGGATTTTTTCATGACAAACTTACTTTGTTAGGCTGCCCATTGTCATCGCATCTCCACATATATTGCATAATTTTCTTTCAAAAATGTCGAAATGAAATTGCAAACTGGAGGAATAACTTACAGAAAATACAGCGAATGACAAAAAACTTTAGTTTTTTTTTTTCTATTTTTCTGATATTCTCGATGGTTTCTTTTAAATGCGGATGTAATTCCTTAACTGCAGGGGGAAAAAAGAAATGTTTGCAAATTTGATCCTTATTATTTACTTAATTACGGCTTAAATTGTAACTCTAAAAAAGAAAAATTTATTATCAAAATATAATGGAAACAACACAAGATCCTGTGATTTATATCTAATTTTAGACCTGACATGCACATGCAAGTATGAGAAATATGCATTTTCTCCGCGCCGAGGGATTGCAGAATTAAGTTCTCAAATTTTCTTTCAGTTTATTAATTACGTGTGTCACTGCCAAAGCATTGGTCAAACTACTGCATGCATCAGACTTGTCCAAAACTACAAGTTCGATGTGATTTTTCCATTATTTATGCCGCTAACGGTGATAATTACTCACCAATAACTACAGGATCAAATCTTTTACAACTCGTCTGTCATGGAAAAGTGTTGGGGGTCTTCACTAAATACCAGTCTGTGCACGCGGCGGAACATAGTTCAAGTTGTTGGGCGACCCGGTACTTAGAACAGTTGGATTTTAATTGCTCGTGTACTATTGTCGCCTATTTATTGCAGCGTCTCCTTTTACAAATAAATAACAGAATTTGTCATGCAAAAATTAGGGATTAAAAAGATGAATACGGAAATGTATCTGCATTTTAGCCTACGTTCAAAATTCGTCGAATAATTAAACTCTAATGCAGATGTAGTTATTACTGTTTGATCGTGACCTAATACCCGCGAAGGGCTATAATTTGCTAGTTTTTATGTGCTACGCTATGGTTAAGAATTCATTACTAACAAGAAAACGGAACACTTCAAAACAGATTTTACGTGTTTGAACAGACTCGCATTTATTGCGGAAAACAAAGTTTTCAACAAAAAAAGAAGAAAAAAATAAAATAAACACTGCTAAACATTATTTTATTTGTATGAATAGACTAGCGTTTATTGTCAAAAATGTCATATAATAAATCAATCAATTAAATAAAAATTCCAAAATAAAAAGGATGTATGTAACAAAAATTCACATGTTGCCTTGTATCGTATATCATATTTTCTCCCACCGCCCAGCTGTATGAATGTTTTTTTTTCCTTGAGATTTCTATTTGATTTACGTTTGTCACATGATTTATTATTATTATTATTATTATTATTATTATTATTATTATTATTCCAATCTATCAACTGCGAGGCTTCTGACGGAAGACAAATTATACGTACAATCTGTCAATTACTTATTTTTTAGCATATTTTTTATTTTATATTTGTGTGCAATGTAGCCGATCGGTCAACCTGAATATTTTTCACATGACCCCATGCTAAACCGTCCGATGCACAATTAGGCACATCACCATTTAAATGTGTATCAAGAATCACTGTCACTAAGCATATACTCGACTTTAGAGTGTTATGTAAGGTGCCAAAAGGGTCCTAAATGTCTATAAATACCTACATGTGGTATAACAAATTGAATATACACCAACATGTGGTATAACAAATCGAATATAGTAAGGCATAAAAGTAGTGTGTACGCTAACTTTGAAAATTTATGATGGAGTCGCCAGGTCCAGGATAGTGTGGGTCTTTTTTTTTTTTTTTTTTTTTCTCGAGTGGTTTTTAGTCAACCACATTAAGAGACCAAAATAACAGTGAATGCCGTTGCTAAGGTTGCACATAAAAATAAACTGGTATTAAAGTTGCCATCAAGCAATGCGCTTGCCTCTTCTACGGTGATTCGTCAACTCCAACATTGCTTTTCGTAATCATCACAGTAAAATGTAGGTTTGGGTTTCTTAGAACGTAGGTAGACACATCATGAAAAAAGAACAGAGGAGTGTCCCCGCCGTAGCTCCAGGATATCGTAGGCGGTGCAGCAAAGAAGTTAAAACGTTTGCGATGCTGGTTTCCATCTCAGAGCTGGTATGGGGAAAGGTTAGCTGTCGCCGATGCAAGATTCAATTTACTGTTAAATATGTGACATCTCAGAATAGACACGCAGTTACCAATGAACTAAAAAAAAAAAGACATTCTAAACACGACGAGCAACCAACAAATAGGTAAAAACGTGGAAGGAGAGGAAATGAATAACAGAAAGAGAAAAACTGTCTTGGCCTTAGAGAAATTAATTTAAATATAAATAGCTGTAATAGTAACTACCTTTGATGAAATTTTAGGAAGAATCAAACAAAAAAAATCAATGCATTATCTCAGAAGAATACAGAAGAAATGACAAGCTCGGTTGTACATTTATTTCATGACTATCCATATAATAACTTTTAAGAACGAGGCATCCAGATCTGTCTGATACCAATTTCTCAACATTATTTAGCGTTTTGGTTAAATAAAATCGTCAATCGATAAATATAATTTTATATTTGTGCTCATTTCAAATGAAAGGTCTGAAATTCGTCGGATATGTTCAAGCTTTTGCTTGCTCTGTGTATATAAATTATTCCATTCGTTTCTTAAATTTAATTTAAAATGAGCACTGAACTAAGATTCTCTGTATAAAAACGATGGTAAGCAAGCAAAAACGATTAATACAGATTTAATAAGTTAAAATTAACCACTTTACTATAAAAGAAAGGTAAGACACAGCTGTCTATTTCAGAATCAATGATCATGTTCACCCGCCAAACTCGTTCTCTAAATGAACTTCCAAAATATATTCGTTTCGTTAATGTATTTGTGAACTTAGAAAAAGTGTACGAGTCTGTTCTAAACTTAGATATTCGTCCCTACTGAGAAATAAGATCAGAGTCGTTTCAGGTGTTGATTGTCAAACTGATCTAAAAAGAGAACCCAGCAAAGTTTTCTTTTCTTTCGTAATCTCTGATTTCAGCCTTTTTAGAACCAGCACAGGTGTTCAGACCTATTTTGCAGCAGCAACAACAAACATTCCTTGCTGTAAGATGATCCTTTTGTAGATAAAAACTATAAGAACTAGTTTTGAATAAATCAAGCTAAGTACTAGTTTAAAAGACTTTTTTAGGTTGTTTGCTTCTCTGTTTTCAATATTTTCAATTACAAGAGATATCTTGAAACCATTTAATCAGTAGGCTGAGAAAATCGAAGGAAATAGTTCAACATTGTAATATCGACCATGCATGACATCCGCACTTATAGATGATCCATCCGTACAGGTACAACTTGACGAAAAATTAATTTAGTGCGGGGAATCCATGCACGTGGTCACCGTGGCCAATGGACGATACATTGACTGTCGACGGTGTAATGGGAAACTTCATATAATCCGTTAGACCTTGTTATATATGAACGACGAGAAACAAAGCAAGATTAACGTAACTGATATAATATAGAATGGTTCTATGTTTTATACCTATAGCCATACTGATCCAGAGTTAGAAATGGTAATCTCTCTCTCTCTCTCTCTCTCTCTCTCTCTCTCTCACACACACACACACACACACACACACACACACACACACAGAGGAACGGCCTTAGCAAACGCTTTTGGCGGGACTCCTGGATTTACGCACTGTGAACCCTGTGAGCACGGCATTTGGAAATAAACTTTTAAACAAGTTTTATACGATATTGAACTTAAAATTTTCATTCGTTTTTTCCATGGTCATGTTATGTTATATGAGACCAACATACTGTTCCTGGTGACACTATTAGATTTTCTCATGCAGCAAATTTCATTTATTTGTCCTACGTTTTAGTCAGATCAAGTCTGAGAACTAAACTTTAATGTGAACTAGATTGTCTTACGATAACTCAGCAAGGAATGAGACGCGACCTATTAACATAAAACGAAAATCCACCACAGGTTAATATGTCGTATTTTACTATATATATATATATATATATAAGGTATAGAGTATATATATATATATATATATATATATATATATATATATATATAGAGTATATATATATATATATATATATATATATATATATATATATATATACACGCGTGCAACTGCACCTGAAGATCAATTACATGCTTTGCAACTGCATTTGAATGACACGAAAATATTTAGCCTGAAAATGACTTCTGCTGTCTTTCTCTAAAGCCAAGATGTCCAATCTCTAAAAACCTCATATTTTGTGCTTGGAATTTAATGTCGCTGTGTCTGGAACACAAGTATAGCTGTAATATTCTGCATTGATTGCCGGTCCTCTTTAAACTTTTTTCTGAGAAAGAATATCAATGATTTTATACAAAACTATGATATAATCGGCAATCGTCTGATTAAATGGTTGGATACCTGGAAACTTTCTCGACGCTAGGGTGTTTTGATTAAAAAGTAATTTAAGAAATCAAACAGTAGTCAAGCGGAAATTGCACTGTTACATGAGCTAGTCCGTTTTATGACGACAATCGTTCTAAAACATGGGAATTAAGCGTTCTGATTGGACCCATGCTGTTAAGTCTTTAAAACACAATAGTAAGCATTTAATCATGTAAGAAGAATTGCCGTTTGTGTTGTGCAGACGTTTCCCGAGCACTCGAAAAAAGACGTTAAGCGTTCGATATAATTTTAAAACCATATTTTTTTTTCTCCCCACAAAAATCATTTCATGTTATGGTCGTGAAAAAAAAGATCTGTAGAAATTCTAAAAATATGAGGGATACGTTTGTATTAGAAAGTTTAAATGCTCACATTTTTGGCTGGCTTGCACTATTTATTGTGTAGGGTAATGGCATTTCATGCGAGATGGGAGAAAAAAAATACTTTGAGCGCATACTGCAATATGTACGTCACAGCTGAAAATTCTCATATAAGTATGTAACAGGATACTTCATGCTATCCCATTAATAAAAAATACCAGGGTTCGAAGGGGGGGGGGGGGCCTGAGCACATCTCCAACAACAAAAGCAAAGAGTAATTTTTCTTTAAAAATTAAATGGTCATAATTTTGCCCTGGAAACGCTTAAACTGCAGGACCTTCCTGGGGCTTCGCCTACAGGACCCCAACCAGGGATTCCTTCCCACAATGCGCTCGCCTGCTTGTTTATGCTGCCCTGAATGATAGTCTTGAATCCCATCCCTAAATACATGTAAGAGATTTGAAGCTCTAGAAGTCATTAGCAGTGGAAATATGCCTGCTTCCTTTTTCCGCGAGTTTGTTAATACTATCGCAGATTTTTAAGTTAGTTTCTAAATCGAGGGTTTGATTTAACCAGATGTGTCACAGTAATCAGGTTATCTTATCAATATGCAAGGATTAGCCCATACAAATAAATCTGACGTTTAAATGCTATTAAGTCATGCTCAACAATTTTTTCAGTACCTAATACTACATCTGATAGCATTAATATATATATATATATATATATATATATATATAGCAGTAAGGGCGGCGGCATATATAAGTATATATAAGAAAGATATATATATGGTTATATAAGTATATATATATATATAGTGTATGTGCGTGCGTGCGTGTGAGTGAGTGTCAGCAAGACATTAAGCGTTTTTCCCCTGGTTTCTTTATTGTATGCATGGATACATTACATTCTAAGAGAAATTTATACAGAATGCCACCGGTATAGTCAAGTTTGATACTTGAAATTCGTTCCTAGAACGAATTATAGCTCCTTTTCATGTTTAATGCTATCGATGTACATTTCTAGAATTTTTTTTCATATAATCGGATATCCATATATATAATGTTTATGAAATCATCAATACTTAAATATCATCTAAACGAGATTCCCTTGAAGTCAAAATGGCAAATAATAGACATACAAGACTACGGAAGGCTGCCTGTCACTCGTCGATACTGGGTTTGTGGGTCAATGCACCGGTAATCAGTCTTTTTTATCAGTAGATAAGGTTGCAAGACAGTGTCTGTATAGTTCTTCCGTTATATCCAGGAGCGTTAGTTGATTTCGGAAGGCCCTCTATGTCAATGCAAAATGTAAAGTTTGACACATTTGGGTGTGTACCACGTTAACGCACATTTCTTCGGTATATATATATATATATATATATATATAAGTATATATATATATATATATATATATATATATATATATATATATATATATATATATGCAGCAAGAATTATACGCGTGATCTTCGCAATTTTCAGTTACTTTCTGATGTAAGTTTTCCACCCATGCGCATCGAAGCTGCCCAGGATACTCCTTTATTTTATTTTGATATGGAAAATCTCCCTTCTTCTCAATAATGGCTAACAATAGTAACATAACGTCATATGTAGTACGTCTCCAAAGCTCATTCCTGGATCAGTAATCTTGACGAAGTGGATGGCATCATCGATCTGCAGTCGCTGAGTTTGCAATTATCGTATATATTCACCTTTAAAAAAAACAACAACAAAAAAAAAAAACAAAAAAAAAAAACATATATGCGATTGTAAAACTTTAAGAATTATGAAACTAAAACGTCGAAAGGAATAATAACAAAATAAACAAAAATGCAAGGCAAACAATGGTGCAAAAATGGCGATAGAATTACACAAACATACATACAGTAAAGAACATACAGGAAGTTGCAATTAGTAGACAAAACGGTCCACAAGTTAAACCGATTCTAGGACTCTAATCTGCATTCCTACCCCTAAAACATGTTAGTGCTATTAGTGAAATGGACATCAATCGATAGGTTTTCATAAATTCCATAAAACTTTGGGATAACAGGAAATTCTGATTTCGTCCATCACTGTAGCAAATGAATGTTACCATTATCATTGTAGTATGCATATTAATATTTACTTTCAAACGACTTCAAAATGAATACCCACGACAACAGAATAACTTTTTCCTGGAGATCATAAGAAAAATATAGATGAAAAACCCTCTAAAACGGAGTTCGATGTGTTGTCTCCACTCACAGCTAATCAAGAGCGATTTTTTCTTTCAAATAACTGGTTTTAACAAAGTCTCAAAAATATATATTCATTCGGATCACTTTTGGGTATTTCTTCGATACATAAATATGCCTCGGCTGTCTGTAGCTGCAGTAATTCACAGAGAAAAAAATTATTCCGTTTTGTTTGCCTGAAATTTCTTCTGGACACCTCGGCTATTTTTACGATTGGATTGACCTCGAAGTTGCGAGCGAAAAAATATTTCGCTGCATTCGCTCAGACCTTGTCTCGTAAATAACCGAGGCGGTCCGAACTAATTGGTACAATCGGAATATCCTCTGCCTTTTCCGTCAGGTCGAGAAAGAAAGCTCTATATTCTAAACTACTTTCACTCGCATGGAGCAATTGGGGTGCGCGTTATACTTTAGTAAATACGATGCAGTTTGCATCAGAAACAACAAAAATTTCATTCATCATATCTGTACAATTTGGGTTAATACGGTTGAGGAATTCTCAGCAAGCCATGCACTTGCGGCAAGGTTTCCACTTCCATCAGAGAGCAGTTCTTGTCGGGCTTCATATGATGAGAAGCAGCCGCCTAACTGCTGATTTCGCTCCGGAACGGGGATCGTGTTGAAAATATCCGCTTTTAATCTTAGGATCCAATACCGGGGAAAACATTTCTCAGGTTTCCGATACATCCCAAGCTCTGGAGAGAAGAAGCCTCGAAGGAAATAAATAAAGAGATGTTTACTACTCAAATACGATAAAAACAACTATCTAGCTTGAGTTGTGTCATCATTCTATTTGCGATTCAAAAGTTAATCATAAGAAGCAATACTGCAATGATTGATAGTTGTAGCAATCAAATCATCATGCAGTGCGATGTAACCACGAACAAATTTATTGTAAAATATTTTGAAATTCAAACTTAAGCATTTGTATCTAATAAAAATTGGCGTCTCATTTGCTTCTCTGTAAGGGTTTTGTTAAATGGTTGGTTCGAATCGACTTGAGCAGTACATTTCATAAATAAATTAAATAAGCACACCCTCTTGACAAGGTGTTAGTAACTTGTGATTTCAGGAAACAAATATGATCTTCCTGTGGGTCAGTGGTTCTTCCCGGGTTTTTCACGATTTTTTGTTATACGGGTCGCCATTTATAGTTTATCATGTGCTGAAACATTGCGTAAAACCCACAAATACCAAACATGATCTTAAAATTTGATTATAATAACTTTATTGTCATATATATATATATATATATATATATATATATATATATATATATATATATATATATATATATATATATATATATATATATATATATGAGGTGCGCGGTATTACTGGTATACCGCGGTATTATTTTCCGGTAGTGCGTACCACGGTATTTATTCACTCTGTGTGTGTGTGTGTGTGTGTGTGTGTGTGTGTGTGTGTGTGTGATCATCACATTCACTTCTGTCTATCTTCTTAACGCGAATGGCAATTTACCGATAAAACATACTATAAAACAAACCAACAATTCAAGCAAATTAAATAAAGAAACGTGCTTTGATTTTCATGCATCTGCCTTTACCATATTACACAAAATGAGCAATAATTATCGCCAACATTAATACCAAATTAATTACATTATTAATTTTGACCAGGAAAGGATTTTTTTTCGAAATGTAAAACCCCAACCCTAATTGAAAATCCCTTGCATTTGTACGCCATATTTTATGGGGTATTGTGGACAATAGTGAGCCCTTCATATGACCATTTGTTCAGGATGTGTAACGATAACAAGGTTTCCGTACTGCATGTCCTATCGGCACCAAATTAATATTGTACCATCTATACCATACTTGTAAATCCTCCAAGTAGTTTAGGATGAGTAGCGATAATATAATCTCTTATGGTCTGGAACAAGTAGAGCTAACAAACGTCACTCCAAAATAATGACGATCCTCTGTCCAGAAAATATTTCCAGGAAATGAAGATAATTAGTACAAGAATTTCAGTATGTTCATTTGGCAGCCATATTGGAGGTCTGCGGCGCAAGATTTTAATTTATGACCAACTAAATAACATAAGAAATCTTTTGGTTACATTCCTATGACGATATCATCATCGATTCTGGAGGAGGAGCGATAACCATATTTTCAAGATGATCAACATGGCCATGCTGGATGTCAGATCGGTATCATTTTCATTCGGAACCAATCAGACACCATAAGAAGCCTTCTGGTAAAAACCCCATGTCAACATGACTTTCCATTTAGGATAAGTAGCAGTAAGACTTTCAAGATGGCCACTGTGGTGGCCATATTGGACATCATATCGACAAAAATTTTACTTAAGACCAACTAACACACTATAGATAGTTCCCGAATGACGTCATCAGCCGCCATATTTGTGGTCAGCTGGCAGATTTACCGTAGACTTATATGGTGTTTGGAAATTGAAATAAATTCATTGAATCTCAAAATACTTTTACGAAAATTAAATACATAAACAGAACTCAAATCAAGCTTTATGTTAGTATCTATATTTGTGATTTATATGTTGACTTTGCTTCAGTGTACTTTGTTAAAAATGGTAAAATTTGGTGATCGCATATAGGAGAAAATGCCAGGTTGCCCATCGGTAAAATGGGAAGAATATCGTCTGCTAGTAACCTTATCGGGAAGCATCTATAAAAAGTAGAGTGGTGAAACCACCATGCTGATATGACTTTTCGTTCAGAATGAATATCATTAGCAAGATGGCTGCAGACGTGGTCATATAGGATGTCAGATCAGCACCATTTCCATTTAGGAGCAAGCAGTCATCATAAAAAGTCTTTCGGTAAAAATCCCATATTGATCAGTGGAGCAGGTAAACATTCCAAACTATCAGTCTAGAATTTCTAATGCTCATGATCCGGTACTCATTATCCAAACGTCTGATATTAAAGAATGCTAAAGATTACCCTCATTACCAATTAATTTTAAGAGTAACTGATCATGTTACTTTAGTTCAATCATCATCTCCCAGTGGCGGTTAAGAAGAACGTTTTTCGGGATGATTTGTGCAGGAGAAACAGTAACAAGACGCTCAAAATGACCACATGGCAGACATACTTGATGTAAGAAGTGCACTATTTTTTGCCTTCAGACCCAACCAGACCTCAAAGTTTACACGCTTGAAACTTAAGGAGACTAGAACGGCTTTCAAGATGGCATGCGTGGCGAATGTATTCAATCACAGTTATGCATAGTTTTCTTATCAGAAAGATTTCATGCTGTTAAGAAAGTTTCTATAAATGTTCCATGTTCATTTGATCAGTTGATAAATTTGAGTTGTAATAATAAGCTTTCAAGCTGGCCACCGTGGCTGCCATACTGAATGTTGTCATAGGGATATCATTGTTAGAAAAGACAAGCTAGAAGATCTCATGAAAAACGGGTCCGTCAGTATTCATGACCTTTATACCAGTGGTTTCAGATGAGAAGCATTACATGATTTTTTAGCTGGCCACCTAAATTTCCAGATTGTCAACTAGATACCATTTTTCCTGACGAGTCTTTAAATGCTATGAAATCTGCTCCCCATCCCCCAAAGCTGACAATTTCACTTTCTTATTGAGTATTTCAGAGAATAACCTTATGTAAGCTATCTTACATTTTTTGTATCATGTCAATTTCCATAGTTATCTACCATGATTTGTATCGTCATTTTACATATTTATCTCATGCTTTCTATCACGGCAATTTACGTATTTATATCTCATGCCTTTTATCATGGCAACTTACATATTTTATATCCCCCAGTTTGTATCATGGCAATTTCCACTGTTATTTCTCATGCTTTGTATCATATTATTTTAAATATTTATCTCCCATGCTTTGTATCATGGCAATTTCCATAGTTATCTCCCATGTTTTGTTACTGCGTCAATTTCTACATTTATCTCCCATGCTTCATATAATGGCTACTTACATATGTATATTGCGTGCTTTGTATCATGCAATTTCCATAGTTATCTCCCATGCTTTGTAGTGTGTTGTTGTTGTTGTTGTTGTTGTTGTGGGGCTTAACGCCATTTTTCAGCACACGATAGGCTATACATGGCGGCCAGTATTAATGGTGGAGGAAGAAACCGGGAAATCCCCGGAAAGAACCACCGACCCACGAGAAGCTACTGGCAAGCTTTCTCACATATCCACATTCGCCGAATCCAAGACTCGAACCCACGCAGACAGAGGTGAGATGGCAGTGATCCGTAACGAAGAGCGCTTTAGACCACTCGGCCACTCGGGGCCCCTTGTAGTGTGTCATTTTACATATATATCTCCCATGCTTTGTATCATGGCAGCTTACATATTGATCTCTAATGCTTTGTATCATGGCAACTTACACATTTGTATTGCATGCTTTGTATCATGGTGATTCCATAGTTATCTCCCATGTTTTGTACTGTGTCATTTTTCATCTTTATCTCCTATGCTTTGTATAATGGCAACTTATATATTTATCTCTCATGCTTTGTATCATGTCAAGTTACATATTTTACTGTGGTCTGACAGAAAGAAATACTTAAAAAGATAAAAGTATGATTAATATGCATAGCTGTATCCCATAATCAAACTCATCCATGATCTTGATGATGTAATCTAGGTCCCTACCCTCCACCCAAAAAAACCCAGTTGTATAAACTATCTCCCATGCTTTGTATCATGTCAAGGTACATATTTATCTCCCATACATATTTTACTGTAGTCTGACAGAAAACAAGATAAAAGTTTGATTAATATGCACAGCTGTAACCTGTAATCAAACTCATCCAATATCTTGACAATATAACCTAGTTCTCATCCCCCCATAAAAACCAGTTATGTAAGCTATCTTCTGTGCTTTGTATCATGTCAGTTTACAAATTTATCTCCAATACTTTGTACAATATCAATTTACATATTTATTTCCTATGCTTTGTATAATGGCAATTGACATATTTATCTCCCATGCTTTGTATCATGGCAACTTACATATTTATCACCACAATATAGCTGCAACAGGTGTTTTGTTTTCAGTGAAGTGTTAAGATTGAAAACTCGAGTCAGTCATGTTTTGGCTATATATTCTGTTTATATTTTGAAATTGACATATTTCAATATTTAGCTGACACTTCTCTCTTTCTTCCTGCTCCACTGTTAGGACTCTCCTGAAATCAAAATCTTTAAAAGATGTTGCACCTAGTTGTATAAGCATTACTGGTAATCTGATGTTTCTGAGCTTAGTCAGTTCCTGATGTGTATGCCGATAACACCCTTTCAGTCTACTGTCTGAAACAGCATATATGTAACTAGCTTAACCAGCTTTTGAACAAGCTGGGAAACTATTCTTTATGGTTGCTATGTGTGTGTGATTTGGATTTTTAACATAGCTTTAACAATTTTTCAGTCACATTGCTACGATGTCTGTAGTGTAGCAGTGATGTCTAGCACTAGGCATCATGCCGCAGACATGCAGCATGATGTCCCATCCAGTCACATTATCCTGACACCAGGCCGACCAGTCCTAACACTAACCTCTTAATGTTGAGTGCCTGGCAAGGCAGCTGTTAGTACCAATTTTATAAGTCTTTGGTATGACTCAACCAGGGTTCAAACCCATCAACTCCCGCATCCGAGGCGGACGCTCTAACCACTAGGCCACCAGAGTGGCCTTGGTTGTTATGTACAATTTTCCAGAGCTCACAGGTATTATCTCTTGCATACTTCTGCTCCAAAATAAAATTTTTCACTCACATAAGCTCTGGCAAAGTTTCACTTTCTTGAATCAGTGCTTTACTGACTACTATGCCAGATTTCTCACATATTCCATATTGCTGCATTGGGGGGTTTTAATGTCTGTCAATGTCATAGTATGTTTGCTTAGACAGGTATTAGGATCAAAATAAGTATCTTTACTTCTTAATTTAATTTTTTGATTCTCTTTTATGTGACTTCTGTTGCAACAAACACTTTAAGGGTGAATGCTTGAATAAAAATTGAATACTGTGCAGAGTATTTTTCATGAGCATTTAAACTAATTTGTGGGAGTTATCATGCATCACTACTCTCCCAAGTAAAACACTGTTATGGTTCACAAACAAAAGTAATATTTTTTTCCATTTATTTTTATTTAAACATATTAGGATAACAAATTGCAGTCATGGAAAAGGATTTTACATGCTAAAGCATTTTCTGACCATTTCTTCAATTTACATACATATCTCATTGAGAATACATACCTAATTTTATTGTGAAATGTTGAGAGAAATTAGCTTACTCCCGTTGTACATAATGGAAACCTTTCGGAGTCGGAGTAGCAGTATCTATAGTACACTTTTAGACAGGATATCTTTTCACGCTTTAAAAAGACAGCTAAGTCTCATTAAAAATAATAAATTTTTTTTTAACAATAAGCAAAATTACATCAAAAGAAGTATACAACTGTCTTTCTGTTCAAATTTCTAACTCGCTAAGAAGCAAATTGTTTCAAACTGAAATATGAATTTACTCAGTCAAAGTTGGATTCAACAAAAAAAAGCATACTTAAAAGTTTCATTAACTTTCAAATGTGCTAACTCATTATTTATTTTAGTGTTTTCTCAAGACATTTTAGAAAGAAAAAATTAAACACCTTAACCATAATTATAGCACTGACAACACACTCTAATTTACAGTGAGAAATGGAAACAAGCTAAAACAAATGTTATGAATGGCACATTATACACCCACTCCATGTTAGCAGTCCTCAATGTAGACAAGGGAGATTACTGTGCTGAAACCATTCTTTTTCTTTCAGTCTGAGTGACCATGACCTTTGCCCTATTGCCCAAAATCAATAAGCTACTTCTTTACCTTAGGTGGCAGGGGCCAGTTTCGTAAATTGGCCCCTGGCAAATTTTATAACTTAAGGCTATGGTGTGACTTTTTCAGCTGTTATCATTTACTAATTAAAGATATGGATATATTTGGGAACTAGGTTGTGTTGTTCTTGAAATTGATGCCAGGCATGTACACCTTCCACAGTTACTCTGCAGTATGTAGATAGTGAAATACCAATAGTTAGCTAGGAAGAAATACTAGCCTCCCATAGCAGTAAACATGTAGGTTCGGGGCAAGTAGAATATCTCAAAAACAGCTTGGATGACAACTATTTTCAATTCCATCAGCCCATTTAGTACACACTGTTTTGCAGAATTATCATCAAGGAAATGGGCTTGTGTTTGCAATGTGAGCATCACATGGCCTCAAAAATGACCTTCGGACATGAAAATTGCAGATATAAATTTGGGGTTGGGGTGCATAAACTTCTTCAGCTATGAACTGCCATTGACTTCTCTGGTCAAGTGGATAATATTCTTATGCTTTTATTTTAATATAGATATCCAAAAATATGGACCTTTTTGACCTCACTTGTGTATTTTATTAATTTTTTTGTACAAGGCTGGTGATTGCAGCATTAAATTTGTACCTAAAAATTGGCCCCTGCCCCCTCAAGTGCAATCGGTTCACAAAATTTGGGCCAGATCTGTGATGCAGAACCAATGTTATTTTGTGGAAACCAGCCTTGTTTTAAATCCAAAATCAACAGCATTCTCCTTATATTGAGTGTAAAACCATCCATAAAGCTTGGTTCAGATATGCCAAGTAGAACTTATTGTGAAGAAATAATTTTTAAAAATTTGTTCAGTCACAATGACCTTGACCATTGTTCTTCTCCAAAGTCAACAGGTTTTATCTTACACTGAGTGTCATACCATAAAGTTTGGTAATCATAGATGATGCAATAGTCATTGTGCAGAAAGAAATGTTTTCAACATGAGCGACATTTACATTTGACTTTTTGAGCCCAAAATCGATAGTTTCTTCTTTGTCCCAAGTGCAAGTTATCCACAAAGTCTGGTAATTGGAGATGGTGGAGAATTTAAGTTATCATGCAGAAACAAAACTGGTAACAGATGGTCAGATGGACAAACATCTAATTTTATGGTGGATGTATACAAAAGTTTAACAAAGCAAACAATGTCTTTGCAGACAAATGTCATTTTGCAATTCAAACATAAACCAAGAAAAGGTGATCAGTAAAATAAACAAAATTGCTGTTTACTCATAAATTTATAAGTTCATCATTTTTAAACAAATATGAATATTACATTATCAGTGAAACTTGTGTATCTGCATGAATTTACAATAACTAAAGCTATATGTTAAATAAAAAATCCTTACTGCAATAATCCTGTATCAACATCAAAGATAATCATAAATTCAAATGGTAACAGATTCTTACATACAATATAACGACATCCTCCAAGCATATCAAATGCCATCACAGCAGATGTATTGTACACATTTGATTGTCACATAACTGACAATGTGAGACCTATTAAAACTGAGTCCCAAGTTTTTTAATTGAAATGCCAAATAAAAAGAGATGCTTACAAATCCATTCACCAAAGGAAGCATTTGGAGTGACCAACAAAATACAGACTGGAAAATAATACCAGTGACTCAAGAATGAAAACCGGTAACAGTGACCTACTTTTGGTATGGTCGAGTTATTCTTCGTATACCTATACGCACCAAATTTCATGAGTATAGGTAAACTGGCTCAGAGATATTGTGGGTGTAATTGACAATGTGAGGTAAACTGGGTCAGAGATATTGTGGGTGTAATTGACAATGTGAGGTCAACTGGGTCAGAGATATTGTGGGTGTAACTGACAATGGGAGGTAAACTGGGTCAGAGATATTGTTGGTGTAATTGAAAATGAGCTGAAAATACAAAAGTCATTCAAGCAAGCAAATTAGGCCACTGTAATCTAATTTTGTTATGCTTGAGTTACTCTTGTCCAGATTATCTACATGCCAATTTTCTTGAGTGTAGGTGAAACAGTGTCCAAGATACTGAGGGTGCAACAAACAACACACCAATTTTCATGAATCTGAAACACTGAGAGGCCAAAACAATATTGAGACAACAAATGCCCAAATTCATAGGCAAAATGCTACATCACTTCTGCTGGAATGGGAATAAAATAAGCAGATCCTTCGCCAAATGTGATGCTGAAAACAAATGCTGAGAATTGGCACTGAGGTAAATTACTTAAACAATACACTTAAGCATATAAAACTGTATACATCAATTTTGCCTCAACATTGTGTCAAAACAGACCATATAACAAACATGTCAAAAGACTAATAACTCCAAGAATGTCATCTAAGCTAAATTTAGAGATCACAATCAAGAGATTCATGTGATAATAAAAAATTTTTTGCTGTCAACAGCTTAAAATTCCTGAAAATATTGTTTTTTTTTAAAGCAGATGAAATTTATTACAAATCAAACTGCTTTAAACTTCAAAAGCAGTCTCAATTTAAATCATTTAAAATTCAGAATCACATTAAACTTTTGAAAACAACAAATTAAAAAAAATTCTGAATTCAGTATGTATCAATGCACCAGCATTTTATGGCAACTCAATAAAATAGTGGCTATATGGTGCCAATTAAAAGCAAAGTACAGAAAATGTAAATATGAATTGCACATAAAAGCAAAGGAAAACAAATGTACATTCTAGACAATGTATGAATAAACATAGAGACATTATTAATACTTGATTTCAATTGTGTTACACACTCTTTGAAAAGGTCATGGGCTTTGCCTGCAACTTAGTTGTATGTTCTTTATGATGTGTTATGACTCAAATTAACAAATCTTGGAATTGGTGTTTCTTCCCCAGAACATTCTCATAATTTTCAAATAACCCATCTTGAAAGATGCAAACAACAGAAACTATACCTGCTCAATATAAATTTTGGTATAAATTACCTAATCATCTCTTTTCAGACACTTTTTATGCATTGTTTGGTAATGACAACTGCAGTTTATGGACTTTAAACAAATTTGTTAACTAAACCTTTTGCATTTTATCCTGGGCAATTTATCCTTAAAAAACAATAGCAACTAGTTACTTTCAGAAAGACAGCACAAACCTAAAAGTGAAGAACAAATTTTGTTTGATTTATGTCATTTACTTTCTATCCATTACCATGCACAACTGACCTAATGATATAAGTTAGTTAATACTGATGAAATGCCAACTTGATACTAGCTACCTACAGGGAATCATGGAAGCAATGCAACAACTCATGATTGGTCTGAACATTCGAGACTGATGCTCAGACACCCATGTCACTATCACTCTATATCATGTAAAAATTTCAGTGGTAATGACTTCTATTTTCACAAAATTTTTCAATGCATATCTCTATTTCTTGGAATTTAAAAAAAAATTATGGGGGTGGGGAGGCAAGTGTTCACATGATAAACCAAAGACTGTGCTAAGCACATGAGACTATACCAAAAAAATGCACACAGCCAAATTAACATGGCCCCAGTGAGAACGTGGTTCTCAACTCTGAGAGGCTGGATCAGGACATGGTTTGTTCAGCCCCAAGCATTTTTGTTGAAGGAAAAATTTCCAAGAATTATTTTGTTTCTTACAGAATTGGAACTTTCTCCAAATATTACCTTGTTTATCCTGTGTAAACAGAAAAAAAAAGAAAAAAACATAATTAGTGTGCCACTACAGCAAAGGTACACTACTCCATGTGTCAATCTAGCCATGGTGTTAATCATTTAATCCACCCATTGTGGTTTAACCTTAGAAAATTTCAAGTAGTCTTCAAGGATAAACCCATCTAGGAGTTCTCAATGCAATCCTATTGATTCAAGAATTTTTCCAAGGTTGTATTAAC
This sequence comes from Megalonaias nervosa, assembly GCA_016617855.1. Classification (NCBI taxonomy): domain Eukaryota; kingdom Metazoa; phylum Mollusca; class Bivalvia; order Unionida; family Unionidae; genus Megalonaias; species Megalonaias nervosa. The sequence continues at coordinate 42,395 of JAECUM010020314.1, read as the reverse complement.
CATGCAAGGGGAATTTGCTACAAGGAAAAAACAAGAGAGAACTGTTTTAAATCTCATGTACTCCTTTTGAGATGCTATGTCTACAGACTGGTTTACATCATATTATCTGCAGTACACCTCAATCAATATATGTCTTAATTTTTGGTGTGAACCAGGCCTTTAACTCTCTCATTGTTAAAAGTTATTTAGAGCAACCATTTTTTCAAGAATGTTGCAAGAAGGTAAATACAACACATGTTAATCACTCAAACTGTCATGTTATTTTCAACAAAAGGAGCACTCAATGTGACCAACAGACAAAAAAGAAATTTGAAAAGGTTCAAACTGTTATGAGGTTATTGTCCCCACAAAATAAAACCAAACAAGATGAAAACAATATAAGAAGTCTGAAATATTCAACTGTGATGTTATTTTCAATAAAGACAGAAACATACAATGCCAACACAATATTAGAAATTTGAAATCATTCTAACTCTGGTAATATATTCAGAAAGATCGTACTAATCAACACCAAGACTATATTAAAAATCTGAAACATTCTATATGCTTATATAAGATATTTACATTTAAGATGTCTATGAACTGAAATTACCTTATATACTTGCTTTCAAGTCCTACTGCATACTGTACAGACCAGATCTAATGTTGCAAAACACCCCGACAGTTTATGCAGATTGTTTGGCTATATCCATATAAGAAACAACATAGACCCTGATTTGCTGGGGGTCTATGTTGTTTTGCAGCTGGACCAAACTTTTAGGCTATACATGGTAAATACAGTTTCAACTGTTATTTAAGTAGTGACAAGATTTTTCAGCATACTGGCACAATTCCAAGTGCCTTTGCAAATTGTAAATATATTTCTAAGATTTTTCAATATACTGGCATAATCTAAAAAATGCCTTTGTACATCATAACAACATTCAATACAAACAAGTAGTACAATATACACAATCCATTTTAAAACTTGAGTCCTTATCAACTAATACAAGTTACAATATTGCATTTTCAACACGTTGCTGTTTTCTTTCTACCTACAGACAATTAGTACTAATTGCTAAATGTTAGCAATTTATTAAAATGTGTCCAAAGTGGAATGGTTCTGAGACTTCATCTTCCAGAAATATCTCTATTACTAAACTCTCCAAGTGATTTTGCACATTGTTTTGGTGACAATGTTTCTTTTGTAATTTGATGGAAAAGAACCAGTGACAAAGTTTGTTTAAAATGACTGCTGCCAGAGTTAAAAAACCCAAACAATCTTGATAGAACATAAATTCATGCCATTATTCAGATAAGATAATGCATATTTTGACACTGTGCAGAAGAACCAAGTCAGTAAAACATACCCAACAACTATACCATGTGGAATGAATATAAAGTATCCGTTTCTGTTAAATTACATTACACTGCACATGAGAACAAGGTCAAAAAAAAGGTAAGAATGATGGGTGGCTTACACCATCTCATTTTGTATTTATTGACAATTTCATCTCTATGGGACCTATATAAGGAAAATGAATCTTTTACATAAAATCTATACATCAAAATTTTGTTTTATTTGTGATGCATAAAATTTGGTGAATTAAGTTTTTAATTACAATTACAAAACATAAGAAAATTCAGTTACCTGTTGCAGACAAATTATCTAATTAGCCCCAGTGGATAAATTACATCCAAACATAATACACACATGCAGGAAATCTGTATTAATGCATAAAAAAAATAATATAGAAATGCAGAATGGTGAGTATAGGAAATCTATTAATTTATATAAAAATATGTAATGGGTATGATTACTGACTAAATTTAGATTATTTAATGTTTTGGTTTGTTTTTTTTAAATTTCAAAAGAATATTCCAGACAAGACAAACACAACTGGTAACTTAAGTGGAACATTTTGGAAATTCAATTTTCATTATGTACACATGCACAGAAACATGAGATCCACTTCAGAAGAAATTGGAAAGTCATTTTTCCTTATAAAGGCATTGAAAGCAAGTAGGCTTTCAACTTCTAGAAGCTCATTATGGTTGTCTTGATGATGTCAATGCATTCACGGAGCTGGTCTTCAGTGATAACTAGGGGTGGTGCCAAACGAATGATATATCCATGAGTGGGCTTGGCCAGGAGTCCATTATTTCGCAGTCTGAGGCAAACCTCCATTGCATCGAAATCTGAAAAATACGATTCCATGAAAACAAAGACCATTTAATATTTACAGTGTGAAACTGCATGAATATCTAACGATTTTTTTTTTTACGTTCAACCTTCAGAAATTAACTCTCAATCCTGATGAAGATCTAAGAAATGTTTGGTCTTTATTACCATATATACTCACTTCCAAGATGAGTCCAGCTGCAAACTGTACAGACCCTGATCTGCGATTGCATTATGCACTGGTAGATCTGGTTTGATGCAGTTTGTCAGGAGTAATCAACTAAACCAACAACAAAGACCCTGACATACCACAGAATTATGTGATGACAAATCAGGGGCAGTGTTGTTTTCAGTTGTACTCAACTTATAAATGAGTATACACTCTATGCCTTATAATGGGACTTGAAAGCTGCATTAAGTATTCCTTGTATCCACCCACACATCACACCTTGGTTAAGTTTTGCACCAGGAATTTCAAAGATGGGCAAAATTGAAGTGTGGCATGAACAGACTGAATTTTGATTAAGTTATCATTCTGAGGCCTTCATACATTAACCCAAACAATTACAAAGTGATCACGATTCAAAGGTCACCTCTTGATAGCAAACACGTGCATATTAAGACAGGAATACAAAATATGATCCACTTGTTATTACATCTTTATCTATATATATATATATATATATATATATATATATATATATATATATATATATATATATATATACGCACATATACCTATCACAGTTTTTAAATTCTCTACTCCATACCTGCCAGAGCATGTGTTATGTGAAAACCAACAGTTCACTCCCCCATCCCAGACATGGTCATGTTTATATAAACATGAGTCAGAGTAAACTGCATAAAGGAGAGAGAGAGAGAGAGAGAGATTCAGATGTGGATAAGCCATCTATGAAGCAAGCAAAGACTAACATAAGAAAATGTCAGAACTTTCACTGGAGAAATATACAACGTGCTCATACAGAATTCTCAGAATTTTCCTACTTTGTGAACTGCAGTAGCAGGGTGTGCATTTTATTCATTGTACATAAAACAAACAAAACATCGACATCAGTTTTCCAGAGTTTATGATATCCATCAATGTATTTACACCACCCAGCATTGGAGCAATGAAAGACTGCAGAACTCAATTGCAAAAACACTTTAACTTAATTAGACAAGCACTGACAGACCATGTCACAAAAGATTAAGAGCTTTTCTGCTATTTCGTAATTCGTAGCATAGCACAATCTGTTATTTACAGCAGTAGGCCATTTTATGAGACCTGTGTAAGGAAATGGTCCTGGATAGTGACATCACCAAGAAATTCAGTTGCAAAAGAAGTAAATGCTGAAAAAACCTAAACACAATCTTTGAGGAAGTTTTAGAAACAGTACCATCCAGTCTCAGAGTACACAGATGAACACTAAGGGACCAACCATTTGGCCCCCAAAATATTGAGTGTAACGTGTCTAGGCTCGTACAAAAAGTAACAAGAAAAGAGTGAAGATAACAAGCTTTGTAAAATTTAACAAATAATTTATTTCCCAAGAAAAACAAGGTAAAAATGCGAAAAAGGACTTACGGTTTATGAATCAAATCCAAAATTAATCCAAGAATTAAAAAAAAAAGTTCTAGCAATGAAAAGTCCTAAATGAATCTGAGTTCGAGTCCTGATGAAATCAAAATGAAAGGCGATGACGTCTGTCTTAACCTTCCAAGTATTGTTGTGTCAACAGTTCCTTGTTGAATCACAGAAGCTAATATTCCAGTTTGGAATTCTGAATAAATTTCAATAAATGTCTTTGTCCAAGAATTCTGTATGATCACTTGTATATTTCTCCAGGGAAATGAATCACTAATTCCATAAAATAAAATTTTAACTCAAACTGGTCACAACAAAACACCTTTAGGTGTCAAAGATTTAGAACCAGACTGGCTAATTCTTATGAAGAAAACAGTTATACAGTAAGTTAAGATGCAAAACAGATTCCCGTATGAGGGTTATGTGGTCATTTTCTAGAACAATGTAGAAATTTGTTACATGCCTAACATCACGTATTCAGCATAACTTTAACTTAAATCAATGGTTCTTACTCTGGGAAAACAAATTTTAAAAAAAATTGTTTACCAAAAGCCTTACTAGTTCTGAATCAAGGTCAGCAACTAGATACTGGTTGTTTATCAGGCCAAACAGAACTGAACTGAATTTCTAAAACAAATATCAAATCCAGTAGACAAAGTTATCAATACAATAATGTGTAATGAAATAAAATTTAAAAAATTTAAAACTAACACAAAAATAATTAAATTACATATACATAACATGAGAAAATCTCAACTAATTCTATTCATCACAAAAGTTGACAACAAGAAATCGTCTTGAGAAAATGAAACCAAAAACATCCTAGTTGGAAAGAAAATCTCACCCTCCAAGATTAAATGGTCGGTCCCCAATGACGCTTTCATCACCTTCTATCCCTCAAGTGAACCATATTGTGAACTCTAGTCTACATCTAGTTAAGGCTATATTCCAGTGTCCAATGAATTTTTGAGAAAGAAATTTATTTAATGTTCCTATGATAGTGACTGTGTGTTTGTGACGATACTGAAAATATTTGACAAAGTTAAGTATTCAACTATTTTTTTGTTGTTTGAAAGTGTATAAAACGTTTCAAGGGAAAGAAAACAAGTTATATCATTTGTCATTTGTGCCACTTAGAAATATTAACTCTTTCACTGTCCAGAGAGGATTTGTTCAAAATGCTGTTTTGGATAACTACATATATGCCTTGGGTTGATATGGTACAAAGTTGCTTGACAACTCTTGGCAAGAAATGATTCATCATCACACTTGTACAATCATGACAACTCCTAGCCCTTTTGACAATTTTATAATCTTTCATATCTTGCGATCAGTTTGTATGTCAACTATGGTATACATCAATATAACCTATGAAGGTTGTGCATTGGAAAAGAGTTGGACTACCATAGTAATCTTCAAACTAAATCTGTGTTTATAACACATTTATAACACTGCAATCAAGAAAATGTCCAACCAAAGTATTCAAAATGTTGATAAAACTTCCATTTCTTTTTTTCCTGACACAAAATCTAATCATGTCATCTACATAAATATACTGTAGACAAGTTGCATTGTGCTAACACGATTCCAACTAACAACAAAATGTCCAATCCCAACGGGTCAGACGACTGATAAAACATCAAAAAATTGTCTGATAGCTGAAAAATTGTGTCAGTTCAACTACATGTGTATATAAAATGGCCTTTCAAATTTAAAATACCTAGACAAAGATGCAGTGTGCACAACACTAAGTCGACAAAAAATGGTTCAATACTTTCTGAAGATGCATAAAAGCATCCAGTTTTATCACTCTGCAGTAATAGAGTTTAAGAAAGTGTAAGAAAGACAGGTTAATGCAGGTCACTGGAATATAGTGCAGTGACCTAGTTTTGCCTTAAAGGTGAAATACTCTTCATGACATATCTACATTCATCTGCAAAGTTATATGACTATGTTGGCAATAGTATAAAAAAAAACAAGTTAAACACAAAGAAAAACACAAATCACTGGTGGGAATATAGGTCACGGTGACCTAATTCTGAATCTTCATCCCAAGTTACATGACTCAGCAAGCAATAGTTGCCCTAATCTAAAAGAAAGAACAAATCACTTAACCAAGGAATGGCACAGTGACCTAATTTTCAATGATAGTTCAAGTTCTACTCAGGAAGCATTTGCATACCATGTGACTCATAAGGAAATACTGCCTGAGGAAATTACCCAAATAAAATACCCTAATCTCGGCATTGATGCCATATGGATGGACCAATATAAAGGCAGATGACTCTGTGAATCACTTGTTATTACTGTTAAAATACAACTTAAACTCTGTTGCTATAAGTCCATCTTTCTGGACTTTGCACACATGAAGAAAAATAAAGAGACCAATAATTCTGAAATGATAATGACATTGACTAGATGACTGATTTAAGGGCACTTGGCAGCACTGTTGCCTGCTACATCTTAAAAGTATATAGCGTCTCTTACATACACTTCCTGAGCTATAAAAATAGATTTATATCTGTCCGGCTTAAGGTACACATTCATATCCAGGTCAGTTCACCATAAATTTAAACTGGTCCCAATTATTATTTCCCTTTACCATGTTTCTTTGTGCAAAATTATGTAACAAATATAGCTGGTAACAAGTCTGGTCTACAACGGAGTCTACATGAACAGCCACTATAATTATACCGCAGGGTGTGTTTTTGCAAGTTGAGGGGCAATTCTATTAAAATGTACATCAACGCTTTTCATGTTGGCCCTTTTATTAATCTTAAGTAAAATATTAATTGTTGTCCTAAAATTGTGTGCTCATATCATTTAACAGCTGTGTACTAAACTGGGTCAAGAAATTAGGACATTGGGTCTAAACATTACCTGTGCTGGGTAATAAATTTTTTTCCCCAGCAAGCAGCTTTAATTGTGACATCATAACACATAACAATCAGTCCGGTTTGCACTGAATCACACCTCTTGGCCTCGTCTAAAGATGACCATGTACTTTAACACTTTAATGAACAAAGTGAACTCCACGGACAGCAGGGTTCCATCTGGTGAGAGACCATGCAAAATAGGCCAACAGTCATCTACATACAAGCATACATACTGGGACCAATTGTCTTCTTTTTGAGTACCTATGCAAGTATTAAATTAGTGAATTTCCATAATTCGTTGTTATTATTTAAGAAATAAACGATGAATTATAATAAGTGCAATACTTACTCTTATTTATCACGATAGCATTTAGAAGACCCTTTCCTCGTGCAACACTGACAATTTCTTTTGGCAGTTTGTTTAACTCCTCTCGTAGAATGGCGCCAAGTCTAGCAGCATTGTCTGCCAGTTTCTCTTCTTCAAGAACCTGGTCATATTTAAGTTATATACAAGATTAAATCACTACACTGGAATATAATAAAATATGTAGATTCAACACTATCCCTAGTGCTTTACCCCATGAAAAAAAAGAGAAAAGACTGCAGCAATTAAAAGTTGTGATAACACATAAATGAAAATACAACTTAGGTCAAAAGAATTTGAATGTTAACATGAAAACACTCGTTAATGTCTAGGTGTCTGTTACCATACTTGAGCCATTCAAAATACATAGCCTGATGGTACGGTAGGCCAAATATAAAATACGTGTGCATTAATACATACAGTGTATGTACTTGGCAACATTCCCATCCTTATCCAATATCCACCTTGCGACTGTGATGGTTGTCTGTTCTAAAATGTTCCATTTTGCAATACATGCTATTTTTTAAGGAAGATTACTGTGAAGGGCACACTACACATATGGTCAGTGTCTGATAGTCCACTATGCATGGACCTGTAGGGCATGGTCAACTTAGGAGAATTTTGTAAAGGTAAGTGGTTCTGAATGAAACTTGCTCTGCAGAAACCACTATTTTCTTTTCAGACTTACCAGGGATGTCACCTCTGCCCTATTGACCCCAGAATCTATAGGTCTCTTTATTACCCTAACTGCAAGACAACCAGAAAGCTTGGTCAAGGTGCTTACTTGAAAAAGAAATTATGTTAAACTAATTTTTTCTTTGTGGCACAATAATCTTCTCAACCAAGATTCAACAGGCCTCTTCCACACATTAAGTGCAAACCATGTACAAACCTTGGTCAAGAAAAGTAATTATGCAAAAACATTTTGCTTTCTTTAGGTCAGAGTTATCTTGGCCTTCAACTGAGCTGACCTCCAAATCAATGGGCTTCTTTCATACTTGATGTGTATGTCACCCACAAACTCCAGTGAAGGTACTCAAGAACTGATCTGTTTGTGCAGAAACCATTTTTCTTCTTTTCTGTCACAATTACCTTGACCTATGACCTTTTGACCTCCAAACTGATATGCTTCTTCTTTATCACATGTGTATAATCCATCAACAAAGTTTGGTAATTGTAGGCGGTGGAGAACGGAGTTGTTGTGCAGAGACGAAGTTGGTAATGGACAGACATGTTGATCAAAGCATTGCCATAAAACATGTGACCTGGACTCCAAAGTTACAAATGTGAGTGAACATGTCACAGAATTGTCTTAGCTTCATAATGATTCATCCAACGCATGAAGAAATATAAACAAATGAAAACAATTAACCTGACCTGAATGTAAATCTTCTATGACTGTGACCCCAAGGTCAAAGTGGCAAGCAGGCATACCACCAAATTGCTTGTCTTAGCTTCCTCTTGATTGATGCCAGGTATTAAGAAAAATTACCAAGGGATTTAAGAAATTCATGCATGTGGAAATCTTTAACCTAAACCTTAGCATAAATTTTCTATAACAGTGACCTTGACCCCCGAGTTAAAAAGGGTTAGCAAGGATTTCGCAGAATGAATGGTTTTAGCTTTTTAACAATTCATGCAATAAATAACGAGAATCTACAAAGGGGTTTTGGAAATATTCTTCAACCAAAACTTCAGCAAATTACTGTTCATGCAGATTCCATCAGAAAATGGACTGCTATGTCCTGCTTCCCACTAACATGGGTTCAAGAGCAATTCCCGCTGTATGTATTTTAACTCTGGAGCTTACTTAAATGCAGCTTGGCTGGACATACTAATTTGTTTATTTTCACATATTTACATTCCAATTCACTCCCATTTAGCCCCAACCACTTTCTTTAAAATAAGTCCTACTAAAGCATATATCAACTTGTGAAGTCACATTCATGCGAATACTGAAACTGTTGAGGAGGAATAAAAGCATGGATAACGAAGTTGCTACATTGTCTATTAATGCTGGGGTCATCTATCTTCTTTCCTATACTATATCAAGATCACTTTCTTTACAGGACAATTCATTTACAACCAGTATTGTCCATTCTCCAGACCCGTGTTGATCAGGCCCCAATTCAAAACTTTCACAGCCAAATCCTTCATGTATATGAACTTGATTGGCATTATAAGAAGAGTTAATCTGCACATGGATTCCTGGGTCTGTCCTTATCCTGGAGCCATAACTTAAATTTCACTGAGGTCTGCCCCCAAGGGAGCTGCAACGGCTCAGTGGTTATGACACCAGACATATGAGCAGAAGGTTGCTGGTTCAAGTCCCACCATCTAATCAACCTAGCTTGACTACCATATTTTTCAGGATTTTATTTTAAGGCCAATGATTTCTTATCTATTAGCAAGGAAATATGTTAGTGTTTTAGTAAGAAAGCACATTGGGTTATATTTATTGTTAATAAACATAAACACAATATTTAAAAAATATGCACAATACAATCCACTTTATTATGGCAACACTAGCCACTACCCAGCTACATTTAATCAAATTGATCAAACTTGCTTCAAAATATGCAAGAGTTACAAATGTGGTTAGGTTTTATCTACATTTATTTGTGGGTGTCAGTAACACTTCCAAGTTCTTCATTCTAAAGACTCCACTGCACTATTAGTAAATTCCAATGCAGCCGTTTCCTTAGTAAAAACAACCCACACAATTATTGGTGTGCTGGTTTGGTTAGGCTAGGACTACTTTAATGCATTTTGCCTTGTGGCTTCTGTTAATTTTTGTTGGGCATTGAGTACAGTGTCCTGCCTTAGAATGCAAATAACGGCCAAACCAGCCTGGTCTTGGAATCAAACCTGGCACTCATGCATAGAAACAACATTACTATCCTGGACCAGTAGTTACCACAAACTTGTCTTATGAATAATTACATTATCAACTTAAGAGTGTTGCTTGTTATATTGCTATTTTACATTTTTCTTCAGTTTAAATTACAAATTATGTTTAGAACTTTTTTCTGCAAAAGAAAGAATTCTTCATAACCCAAAAACAGTGATTCTAAGTAGTCATCATAACCCAAAAACAGTGGTTCTAAGTAGCTGTCATAACCCATAAACAGTGATTCTAAGTAGTCATCATAACCCATAAACAGTGATGCTAAGTAGTCTTGATAACCCATAAACAGTGATTCTAAGTAGTCATCATAACCCATAAGCAGTGATTCTAAGTAGTCGTCATAACCCATAAACAGTGATTCTAAGTAGTCACAACCCATAAACAGTGATTCTAAGTAGTCGTCATAACCCATAAACAGTGATGCTAAGTAGTCTTGATAACCCATAAACAGTGATGCTAAGTAGTCGTCATAACCCATAAAAAGTGATTCTAAGTAGTCTTGATAACCCATAAAGAGTGATGCTAAGATGTCATCATAACCCATAAACAGTGATGATAAGTAGTCGTGATAACCCATAAACAGTGATGCTAAGTAGTCTTGATAACCCATAAACAGTGATGCTAAGTAGTCTTGATAACCCATAAATAGTGATGATAAGTAGTCGTCATAACCCATAAACAGTGATGCTAAGTAGTCTTGATAACCCATAAATAGTGATGCTAAGTAGTCGTCATAACCCATAAACAGTGATGATAAGTAGTCTTGATAACCCATAAACAGTGATGCTAAGTAGTCTTGATAACCCATAAAGAGTGATTCTAAGTAGTCTTGATACCCCATAAACAGTGATGCTAAGAAGTCATCATAACCCATAGCAGCAGGTAGGGTGAACCCTACAACTTTTTGCCTGAACCGGTAAGTAAAAATAAATGAAAAAAAATAAGGTCAATAATGATAAACCGAACCCTCCTAACAATATTATTACCGTATAGTTTGAAAAAACGGATAATAAATATTTTTAGTTAGCTCATTTTTGTTACTATTTTTGATATTTGTTATAGTGCGTGTAGTTTACTCGGTAGGTCACTCAATTTTTGTCATTCACCCTACCTGCTGCTATAATTCTTGATAAAATCAAGGACCAAAGATTTTATCTAGACCTACACGATATCTGGATCTTGGATCATGAAGATTTATTGTTATAAATCCGAACGGAGCAGATTGTGCTTTTGAAAAGAAGTTTCTGAATTTCATCATATCCATATCCCTGAACACCAAGTATAATAAATATTCTGTAAAGTATAATTATCTACTCCATTAAACACAACCAAAATATTGCAGTTGTCTCTGATCACTTTAGGTATTTGTGTATATCTTTGTGTAACATAAATCACGTCCGTATTCTTGTGTCTACCTCGAGAAAATATTCTAGCCGGATTAGATTGTTTGTCCAACATAATATCATCGTACACCACTAAATTATTAATAAATCCATTTAGGTCATCTACAGATGGGGCCTCATCAATATCGGTAATAAAGTCAACCACATTATCACCATCTTCATTCCGCAATTTCGCTTTTTCATTAAAATCTTTAAGTACTTCGTAACAGTCTTGATCATCTACAGATGGTGCTACTAAATACAATTTACTCCATTTTAACCATCGCATTATTAAATTTAATAATAGTTGTGTTTTACCTGATCCAGATGGACCTATTATAATCATCCTTATCGAATTTGGTAATGCTGGATGGTGCTTTACTGGTTCCTGTTTTCGTGTCGCCGAAAAATCAATTATATCCATATTATTAATAACATGAGTCTATACTGTGTTCGATGTAGATTATCTACACCCACTACTGGACTGACAACAATAATAACAAAAAATAAACGATGTGCATTAACAGGTAAATGTGTAAAATGCGGCACGAAAAAATATAAATTTATCTCCATGTCTGATTCAGGGACAAAGACAGGTGGAGATATAGCCGCTTTATTAGGAAAATTACCAGGAACTCCGTGGGCTAAATATCCGGGGGAAAAACACTTACCAGGATATAATTATTGTGGTCCTGGAACCGACTTGATATCCGACTTGATGATCAAGATCAACCAAGACCAGGAGAGCATCCAGTAAATAAGATTGATCAAGTGTGTCATGTTCATGATGTTGCGTATAAAAGTAAAGATTTACAACAAAGGCATCTCGCAGATGTAAAATTGATTCATGCATTAAATTCTATACCAAATAAATCTGTCAGAGATAAATTAGTTAGTTTTCTAGTAAAATCTGCCATGAAAAGTAAAATAATGTTAGGGGCTGGTAATTAATTATATAAATATTATAATGGAATCCATTTATTATAGTCCAAGAGGATATTGGAGAGGTAGATCGGCGATTACTAAATTATCTGAAGCAGCAAAAGTCTCACGTTCTGTTGCTGCAGCGTGGTTAGCACGACAGGCAATATGGCAAATTTATCTACCATCACCTAAAAATATTCAATATTCACATTTTGATGTCAGTGTCCCTAATGAGGTTCATCAAGCAGATATTTTGTTTTTACCACATGATACTGTTAAAACACGTGGACGAAAATCACGCACATACAAATACGCATTAACTGTCGTTGATGTTGCAAGTAAATATAAAGATGCTGAACCATTATCAACAAAGACAGCATCCGAAGTTGCATCTGCATTTGAACGAATTTATCATCGAGGACCTTTGAGATGGCCACAATTATTACAAGTTGATCCGGGCAAAGAATTTCTTGGTGCAGTATTATTGTTGATGAAGAAATATAATGTTAAAATCAGACGAGGACATACTGAAATTCATCGTGATCAGGCAATTGTTGAACGATTTAATCGAACACTTGCCGAGCGGTTATTTGGATACCAATATGCAAAAGAAATATCTACTGACTTTAAATCCGGTGAGAGATCTCGTGAATGGGTTGCGAGGTTACCAAGTGTGATATCTGCATTAAATAATGAAATTACTCGTTCAACTTCCATGAAACCTTCTATTGCGATCACAAAAAAATATATACCCCGTATTAATGACAGACATCAATCTCAACCAGTATTAGGTAATGCAACTGTAAGGTATTTATATGAACCTGGTGAACTTGAAGGTGGTAAAAAAAGAGCAACTGATCCTATCTGGAGCGTGACTACACATACAATTTCTAGTGTGGTTAGATCCACTGGTAGACCTCCAATTTACAGATTAGATTCTACAGCCCCTCAACGTGGATTTGTATGTGAACAATTACAGGTAATCCCTGAAGACACACAATTACCACCACATACAATTACATAACCAGAACCAGGGCGTGCAGCGCCCCGACGTCGATTACACTCGAGACAGGTCAGCATCACATTATCACGTATATGACCAAGATCACTATTAATTCTATCTACGGTAAATTGTCTTGGATTATTATTCGAATATTGCCACAGCATATTACAGTTGCAACTTGCACAATTATTATTCTGTAGTTGTTTTAGTTTTATAATAAATTCAATATCAATATCAAAATCACGATTATTTTTTTTGTCACACTGCTTATAACCAAATAATTTTTTTCTTATTACGTCATTGCTAACAGTCTGATCATTATTTTCTGTAAAATTCACAATAACCCTATGTAGTTGAGATATTCTTCTGACTCTAGAAACTGCGAGATAGACTAAATTCGACCATTCGATCCGATCATCTATAATCCAAATATTTGTATCAGAAATAGTTAACCCCTGTGAAGAATGGATTGTTATAGCATATCCTAATGTCCACGGTGATTTATTCATATTCAGCGCATTCTCAACGACATTAATATCGACTAAAACAATATCATTCAAGACAAGATTCTGTACTCGGACACTTTCAGTATCTCCACCAGGAATTTCAACATCAATATTCTGTCGTCTAGTATCTGCTGGGCGATAACACAAAGGTACAGGTAGATCTGAAAACTTTTCTTTATGTAACAGAAATAATTTATCCTGTAGTTCATCACGAACTATCTTTCTACTTGCAACTATTAAATCAGTGGGATTCCACAAATTTAGAAAATCACTCACAGAAGTCTCTGGAATTACTCCGCGCATTATTTCACATTGTACTCTGTCTGGTTGTAGTCTGATTAATCTTTTAAATTCCTTCAGTGGTTCATCAATAGCTCTATGATCATCATTTATTTCTTCATAATAATCTACATTATTCTTCAACCATTCATGTGGAGACTGTCCAACAAGGGGTGGTGGTTGGCCATGATCACCGCACATTATCACAGCAGTATTTTTCGTCAATAACCATTCAAGAAATGTTTTTAATGTTTCTAATGGCACCGTGCATATCTCGTCCCATATAATATATTTAGGTATATATTTTTCACCCATTCTCTCAGGAGTCCATGTGTCTCCACACCATCTAAAGAAACTATGATAAGTACACGATTTTACTCCTCGTTCTTTTATTTCTCTGGCTAATTTATGTGTCGGTGTCAAAACAATTATATCTGAATTATTATTCATGAATAATTTAATCACACGTGTTGTTTTACCTGAACCACCGCATCCATTAAGATAAACAGTTTTATGTTTAGATATAGGATCATATACAGATGGTGCTGATGATTTTGATATTTGATTATTATTTTTGTGATATATTTCCTTAATTTCAACGTCGGCAGATTCAGAATAACTAAGTATATTTTCCTGTTTTATTCTCCATGATCCCCATTCACCATTACCAAGTAGTGGTTTTAATAAATCCGTATATTTTTTATTTATATAAAACGAATCCGTTGCGACTCTGACAGCATCACGAGGAAATCTATTTATCATAGACAGTAGATTTATAGAAACATATGCCAACATAGATGATCTTAAATGAGTAAATTGTGGTGAGTCACCATCAAGATAGCTCACAATTGTACCTAGTTTGGTTCCGTCTGACAAATAAGCATTACTCCGATTTATAAATATGTTTTTTTCTGTTGTATCAGCAATTATAAAATCGAGTTCAGCATCGTCCATAATCAATCTTGTACAGTGTCTTTTATGATCATATGCTCCTCCTTGAGTAAATTTAACAATTATCTTTCTACCAAGATCTTTTGCAAGTTTTTCATCATGCTCGTCTCTGCATTTACGTATATTATTAGTAATTTTAATAATGTCATCTTCATTAAGATCAGGAAATTCTTTCCTGACATCATCAATATTAAATCTATTTGGTTCTGGTAACCAAATTTGTTTCTGTGGACTATATGATATAATGGCCTCACTCACCTGTAAAGATATTAAAATTCCAACATCAAGCATATATCGCAATAGTACTATTGGAACCCAACATCGCTCTGAAAAATGGCTTCCAAACCAAATATAAGTAATCGGATGGAGATTTTCTGCAAATTCGAATGATTCTACATGAGCAAATCCTGTTAAATCAAAATCTGGTAAATGTCCGTTTATTGCAACCCTGGTCATTTCGTGTGATGGATGTCCGAATCTCTTAAAGTATTTAGAACATTCTCCGGATCCAAGAAAACTTCCAGGATAACATGCCACCATATCGACGGATATAATGTCACTATAGTTGTATTTAGTATTCCATAATCCTCCGTGTCCATATTCTACGCAACTTTTATGAATATCCTCAAGAAATTCCGATCGTGTTGGTTTCCATAAATTTTTCTCCTGAGCAAAATGAGCTGCTATGGATGGAACTGTAAAACAATTATTTAATAATCGTCTAATTTTGACATCATCTGAAATATATTTCAGCGCAAGATTTTCCATTTCTACATTAAGAGATTCTGTACGGTAAATATCACCATTAGGCCGTACAAACTGATCGTAATGATCATATTCCGAACTCTGAAATAACCAAACAGACACAGGGTCACTTTTACTGATATTTTCGATAAAATCAAATATATGACCATCATAAAATTTAACTTTTCTATCTCATGGAAATATTGTTACTGCTGAGGTCCATGCGTGCGAATTATGATCAATAATATCTATTGGAGCTCCATTTTTTGTGTATTTTGGTTTATATAAAATCTCTCCCGTCAACGTTTTTACTGTTATTGGAAATCTTAATTTCTTTTCTAGTTCAGCAACATCTTTGATAGATGCTCCGGTATCTTTAACTGATTCTGCCCAAGTATTTATTTTTTTACGTCGTAAATCTGTTAAACCATTACCACGTATCGCATTTGTAAAATGTTCTGTAACTCGTTCAGCTACACAGTTTATTCTTGATTCTGACAATTTCATAGGTTTTAGATCCCCGACGTCGGGTTTATTATTCAACGGAAATATTCCATATACAACTGCAGTTGCTGGATAACTCTGTATATAATATAATTTGTCAACACCTGTTAGTATTCCGGGCTTAGATTTATTATTTAAGAGAACAATATTATTTCCTGATTGTATGTGTACTGGATCGCGTTTGTCACGAATAATCCAAATATCTTCTTTTGTATTTACAATAAATTTTATTAAAATAAAATATTTTTGATCATCAAGGTGATTAATAATTATTTTTCCTCGTTTGTCATTCATCATATTAGTAACATTTCCGACTCTGAATGTTGACCATACATGAGCAGCACCATCGTCACGAAATTCATTTTTTGCTTCACGAATACGTTCGATTATATCCTCATCTGTTAATGCCAGATCTTGCATCAAAGTACTAAATTTATATTCTGATAGTCTGTCAAGATCAAATCTGGATATCTGAGGTTCAATTGCCGATAATTCCTCCATATAATTAAGACAAGTATTTAAATTAAAATTTTAGTATATATATAATGATTGAAACAAAGAACAAATGTGTTTGGCTCAGAATTGGATATATTTCTCTTTGTAATAAACCGTGCGTGAACAAATACTGCGGATATCATGCACAAAGTATCAAAAATGGAAGTACAGGACCAATACCGTGTATTCAGTGTGGTGTTGGAGTCAGAGGAAAAACTCAATTGTGTCTAAAATGTGGAGGAAAAAAATACAGGGAATTAAAACGATATTATGACAAAAAAAATAATACATCACCAGGTAAATCTCCTATAAAGACAGAGGAGGATTATCTGGTCAGATTTCAAAATAATGATTTAGACAAATAATATTATTATATAAAATGACTCAGACAAATCAGACTTATGATGAAATGATCGACGATGATATTATAAGAGAATTAAGAAAAAAAGCATTTCGTAATAAATACGAATTTGTGAAACATCCATTATATACAAATTATGAAGCATCCCGAGATGGTGTAATCAGACATTGCAGATTGAAAAAACCAGTCGGTAATCTTGATAATGCTGGTTATTTTAGATTTAATGTTGCTAAAGGAAAAAAATACTTATCAAGTAGATTCATATATGAATGTCATTTTGGATTGATCAAAGATGGATTTGTAGTTGATCACATTGACGGAAATCCCAAAAATAATCGGTTATCCAACCTGCAAGTTATTACACCTAGTCAGAATTCTGCACGTGGAAAAAATGGTGTTAATAATCATTTTAAGGACGCAAGAGTTATTAGGTCTGTAAATATACAGACAGGACAGGAAATAATTTTCCCATCAATTAATTCGGCTGCCAGATATTTTGGCATGAATTCTGCTTCAGTAAAACGTGTTGCAGATAATATTATTAGATCAGCATATTCAATAAAATTCGATCAGAAGATTATATTTGAATATATCTAACTCTGTACTCTTAACAAATAAATTGTATATAGTTTTTGACTCTATATTTTACCTTCACCGTCGCTGCTCTCAGTTTCACTTTCACTTTTGACAGAATCAAATAACATAATTTTTCTTAATTGTATTACACGATTATCCACGATCTTCTTTTTCTCGTATTCACGAGATAGTTCGGATCTAATATTTTCGATCGAACGTGCAAGAGGTGCAAATAATTTTACCTGTTTGTCATTTACCATTGCCAAGGATTCTAACATAGACTGATAAATTGATTTTACAAATTTATAATTAGATGGTAATGTGTATTTATTGTCAATTTTTCTTTGTTTTAATATTTCATAATCGCATAATATTTTTTCAGGATCGAGATTATCAGATAGATTTATTCTGTTATGTTTTAATTTTTAATAGCAGAAATAATATTATTTATATTTTCTTGGTTCATTATATAATAATTATTTCTTTAAAATAAAATAGCATCGTTCCGAATACTGTCAACATTCGTCAGCCATAGGAATCGAACCACGGTCGTCAGTATCATAGTTGCAACAATTATACCCAATAAATTTTAATTTTCTGTCAGATTTCAGAAATCTAGCAGATTTTCTACAGAAAATAATAATATTAATAATAATTTATAACAGATTTCAGATTTCAGATGGTAGATTTCAGAAAATCTAATATATTTTCCACAGAAAAAATAATAAAATAATAATTTCTAACAGATTTCAGATTTCTACAAAATAATAATATTAATAATAATTTCTGAAAATCTAACGGATTTTCCACAGATTTCATGATTTTGTCAGGCCTCATTTACAAATATTATAGATAAAATTAACAAAATCTACAAATAATAATAATAATAATAATATTTTCTGACAGTTTTCAGAAAATCTGTTAGATTTTCCACAGATTTTGTTAATCAGTCGGGTAATTATACCCGGCAGATTTCAATTTCTGATGAATTTTATAATTTAGTCGTGTAATTATACCCGACGGATTTCAATTTCTGGTAAATTTCATGATTTAGTCAGGTAATTATACCCGGTGGATTTCAATTTCTGATGAATTTTCACAGAAAAAATAATAAAATAATAATATTTACAGATTTTTCACAGATTTCCACAGAAAAATAATAATAATCTCAGAAAATCTAACAGATTTTTCACAGATTTCAGAAATCTAGCAGAAAAAAATAATAAAATAATAATATTTTCAGATTTCTGCCAGAATCAGCAATTATTTTTTCCCTTATTATATTAGGAAATATTTAATCAGACGTTCTACGAGCGTATATACAAATTAATATTAAGAGATTCTTGTCTTAGATCCAAAATGTTTCCTGCCTGGTCAGTGAGTTTGAAATTTATTCTTGTCAGAAATGGATTATGAACTCGTAGGTACACGGGGTTAATTGGTTCAGACACAATTAACCAACCGGGTGGGTCTTTAGGGCTAAATGAATATAGTATATACCCCTGTTCCGCAGTGCCACTGCGGTGATTAGATTTTGAAAGATCTACTTGATAACTGTCATCAATTACGTCACATACCAGATTGACTGCAATTGTTGTTGTTATATTAACAATACCAGGTGAGATATGGCGACCACCACCGTGTGGATCATTATTATATTTAAGAATAGTTGGTGTAGGTATTAATTTTTTCCATGAATCACATATTCTTTTAAATTGTTCATCAATAAGATCATTAACTGATTTCTTTAGCTCTTCAGAATTAAATCCAGGAATTATAAATGTTGATAGTTGTTCTCGCGTAATTCCGAAATGTTTTAGAAATACTATTGTAAACAGAAGATTTAGTCTAACACTTCGAGGTGGACCGTCTTCATCAATTATATATAACTCTTTATATCGTCTATCTGCTAATATGCCCACTAATCTTTTTTCTCTGTTAACAATAATATCATTCATGAACTCTAGGTCTGAAGCAACTTGATTCAAATGTTGTATTATTTCAATTATTTGATTTTTTAAGTCATCGTTGTAGGAAGTGCTAATGCTGGAAAATAAATTTCTTAGATAATTAAGTACACGTCCGTGTTCAGATTTAATTGTATTAGCATATGAATTTATTTCATCAACATCAAGTACTATTATTTTACCTTTTTTACCATCAACTATTTTTGTAAAATGGGTTTCTGTTTTATCTATATAATGTATAACTCCATCACCAAAATATCGTCGCCATGGGTAAGCATTTTTTCTGTTCTATATTCTGGAGGTTTTATAAATTTTTTAACATCTATGACAAAATCAGATCTCTGTGGTTCTGGTGGTGCTTGATAAACCGGTGGATATTCAGGCCAACCTAATACTGATCTAATCGAACTTTGATAAATATCTACGGAGTAATCGGGAGAATTTATTTCGATAATCGCAGATAATGTTGGTTCGTAGACAGTAATTGCTATTTTTTATTCTTTTCCTGTAATAGATTTAATTCTGCGTTGGAACTCATCATTAATCTGTTCTATTTGATAACTGCCGGTTGGAATAGAAACTATTTGCCAATCAGGAGTTCTATCAGGTTTATTCTTATTAGCAAATATTAATGAATTATTTGGCTGTAGTCCACCAAATGGTTTTGATCTAATATTGGGCCAACTATAATAAACTCGCAATTGTGCTAATGCTATTTCTTTTGCAGGAATTGCGGTTGGAAAATTGACACTAAATTCCGGATTGGTCGAACTTAACGATATCATAGTAGTTTTTGACGGAGTTGTATTAGTGACAATCTGTTGAAGTAATTCCCTGTCCGTCATTATTATTATTGTTGTTATTTAATTCATTAAAATCATTTGCGATCACTTTAAAAGCATCATCATAAGTTTTCATCATCATCGCAAATTCAGTATCAGATATTTCACCATCACTAACACACGAAGAAATATATAAAGATAATTTAGAACATGCCTCTACCACTGTGTGTAATTTAATCATATAATCGTGCAATTTAGCATTTGTACAAGTATGTATCTTTTTGGTTATAATACCTAGAACACCAGCAATAGTGTTGATGCTGAAACAATAATGGTTATAATAGTAGGTGCTGTCATCGTCAATGTTGATAATAATAATCCTGTTCCAGTAATAACAGCAGAAACCGAGTAAACAACTACATCGATGACAACTATACGTCTTTTGTATTTTTTTATTTTCGTGTTATAATAGTCGATAAAATTATTTAGTTTAGTCAGACGTTCACATACTTGATTGCATCTGTAAAGTTGAACGTCAATGCGAGACTGAGGTTGATCCATTATTATTATATTAAATGATTAATTGCGGTGTTTCAACCACAAATTCCAGATGCCACCAATAAGGCACTGAGTTTATTTTTTGATCATCTATTCTCAGTATAAATGTTTCTTCAATATTTTTACTTAATAATATAGATATAACTCCAGAGAGAGAATCAGTTGAATTACGAAATATATATCTGTTAATTATAGCAAATCTTTCATCACTAAATACGGACAGCCTGTAAATATCAGTAATTTCTGCGGTATATTTGATAGTATTATTTTGTGGTGTCCATGTTGATGATCCTGATGCTACTGTGTATACGATATTTTTAATTTGTCCGTGTGGAATTTTAATCAGATTAGTTTTTTGAACAATATTAGGTATTCTACTGGCAATATCACTTTGTAATAATTTTACTTCCTCATTTGTAAAATAAAGTTTTGCTTCTATATCAATTAATTTTTTATTAATATCATCAAGTTTTATATCAACCTTTGATGGGTTTCCAAAAAAATCATTTTTAAGTTTGTTTATGTTTCTGTGAAAACTTAAAAACGTATTCACGTGACTAAGAAATTCATTTTTGAATTCTGTTATTTCATTATTGATTGGAATTTCCTTATCATCAACGTATTTTTATTAACTGCATCAAAATCTGTCTCTGGTCTTCTGAGATTAGTAATGCTGTTGTTATTCATATCGAGAGATGCATGCATTATACCGCGGTTGGTCAATACGTACTTAGATTCTTGATCGTCAACATATTTCTTTGTTGCGGCGTCTGCATCTGCGGTTGGATTTCCAATGTCAGTGATTTTATTTTGGTTCATATTAATATCTCCGGTAAATACATCGCCGGATTTCTTAATATAATTACTGAGTGATGTACCAGAATCTTGTATTTTACCTTGATCGGCAAAAATAACTATATTATCAGCGACTGCAGTTGGAATTCTTATAAGAACATCTGGTAGTTGTATATTACTTGTTTTTAATCGTCCTTGTTTATCCTGAAAAAACAACTACTTCATTTTGATCCACACTTGCGAGATTTAATAAATCATCAATTTCATTTCTGAGTTGATCAAGAGTTGCATACTTAGATAAATCAGCTTGCTGATGACCTCTACGGGAAGATCTTCCATAAATATCCACCATTATATTTACTAATGTCTGTTTAAATATGACGTCGTAGTATATTCATGTACAACTTTGTGGGTGGTTTTTGTTGATTTTGATATAGCATCAAGTACATTAAGTACTTCTCGACCACATATTGGTGGATCGGTTAATGTTTGTGTAGGTAATGTTGAATACCATATTGGAATACTTTGATAGACACTAATATACTTTAAGAATTCCTTTGGTGGAGCTAGTCCATATGAATCAAAATAAATAATTCCACGTGGATCAATTGCATATCCGACCCAATGCGTGCCTGGACCAGAATTTTCATCGAGATTAATAATACCTGTTTCAATATTGTTTGGGTTTTTTGGTAATTGATCACGCATGAAAACTCCTCTAAAATTTTTTTATTTTTAATTTTTTAGCAGCATCTAGTAAATCAAAATTGGACATAGGAGATATTAGTAAACTGTCCCTGGTAATCTTAGGCCTTTTCCGTACCAGTGTGGGGTCCCTGGTAATCTTAGACCTCTTCCCTTTTTTTTGATTCCTTGTCCAGTTGCTTTCTTTAATGCCATTCTAGCAGCAGTTCCAACAGCACCTAATGCAGCTGCCTTTGCAACAGCTGGGGCTGCAGCGGCAATTAATGCTGGTATAGCAGCAAGAAGTGGAAATATACCACCTGTCTTAATTATATCTTTAATGGCACCCGCAGAAAGATTAAGTTTTATACCTTTATTTGATTTTTTTGCTTCACTGAAATACCCGAGCTGACGTTCTGTAAGAGATAATTTATTTGAGCCGCTCATCTGATCTTTCTTTAGCAATATTTTTAATCCGCAATTATTTTTTGATGCTGATTGTATCTTTTTAATCTGACCAGGAGTCAGACTAACACTAACATTATTATACGACATTATAATATTCATAAATAATCTAATTACATGTATTCTACTGGAGCATCAACGACTCTCATTCGTCCACCAGCACCTTCAAGTAACATCGATTTATCGCTGAGTATGACAGCAATTGCCCTGTAATTGGCAATAGTTCCTACTGTCACACAAGCTCGAAAATGTATATCGACTACAGATTGTCTGGTTAAATCTAAATGTTCGAGCGAAAAATAATAAATTGGGTATAAGGTTGTAAAATCCAATTGTGATATTTGTAAACCAGTATCAACATTTTGATCACGTCCCATGAATGTCATTAGACGGTGATATACATGTGCTACATGATTTTGATCGAAATTCAGTAAAATATCCTCGGATGGTTCTTGATGTCCATTTATTCTTAAGGAAACTTCGGAAACACCAAGATTATCAAATGTCATAATACTACGTGTTTGATCATCCACCCGTGCAGCATCTTGAAATGCAATAAATATATGTCGTGGTGCAGAAATACCTTGTTGTGATGCTATTTGCCACGTAAATAAACCATTAATATTACTCTGGATAGCATCTGTGGTCATTGTTAACCACGATAATGCTGATTTACCACCTTGATTCATAAAAGAGAGTAGACGATCTTCTTCAGTTATTGATGGAGTCATCACCGGCATCCACAATGAAAGTTTTGTAAGAATTACTTTGCCAGGATCACCAGCGAGTCTCCATAATGCATCATTGTCGGTTGCTTTTCGTACAAGTACAACTGTATGCTTAGCTCCGAAAATGACTTTTCTGACATTTCTACAAAATCCAAATATTTGTGATAGTGGAATCACACATGAAAATGCTCTTCTTCCACCACGCAACATTGCTCGACGTGATCTAAATCCTAAGTTGAAATCTGGATCTACATTAATAATCATACTTTGTACATCCGCCTTGGCGTTTCTAGCAAAATTTCTTGGTTGTCCTATTTCATATTGTCGATACTCTGGAGAATCAGTTGTATCCTTTGCAAACATCATTGATGGACCAGTTGATCTTGAATAATCATCACTATATCTTGCAAGACCAAGTATTGTTGTTGCAACATCAACATCTTTCTGAATAGATTCAATATTTTTTCCGTCAATCATGTACGTTGCACTGTCAAATAATGCCATAATACCATTATTAACAAAACCGACATTAACATCGTCTCCATATGCTGCTGGTGCTGCAGGATTAGCAATATTTAAAATTTCACCTTCTACTTCAATAAATGCTTCAGCGGGTAAGAAATATCTACTTGTATCCTGAACCTGTAATTCAATTCGTCCACGCTGATCTGGAATTCGTGCGTCGTAGGAATAATATTGATAATCACGCACAGACTCATCTTTAAGTACTGGTGCGCCCATGTCAAATGCTGGATCAGATATTCGCTTGAACATCTTTATTATAATTATTATCGTCTAAAACGAAGACCACTTCGGGAAGTGAGACCACTTCCTGCTATCAGACTAGCGGTTATATTTTTTTCTTTTTCTGATATTGGTACATCAGCCAACTCTGCTAGTTTTTGATTAGCAACTTGATTTATTATTTTACTGACATTTGCAGGCATTACTTCAGTACTAGGTAATTTTACAGGTTGAGGTTTTCGTCGTATTAATCGTGCTAATCTATCTTTAATCGCTGAAAATGCTTTACTAGCAACATTACCAACAGCACCAATACCTTTTTCACGAACAACATCAATAGCTTTCATTCCCAGTTGCTTTGCGATCGGTATTGCTTTTGGGGCTATCCTTCTAAATAGACCCTGAACAACATCACCTAGTCCATTTCCGTAGGTTGTTTTGTATACAGGTAATCGTGAATTTATCACCCTGACCATAGTTGGTCCACGTTGAGTACTATGTACGATCATTTTATTATAGTAATTGTATTTAATTACATACTCAGTCGCTGTAGTAGTCATCGGCAATTTCATTAATAAGAGACTGATAAACATCAACGCCCATGATACCACCGGTAAATAATCGTCTGCAAATATCAGCTGCTTCATTAATAATTTCTGGGGAATTATTACCAGCTCGTTTTCCTCCGATGAGAATTTCTAATCGATCGACATCAGCAAGGATATTATTGGGACAAGTAATAAGACCACTTCCTAAACCACTTCCAATTGCTCCAGGATTATCATAAAATTCTTCCTCTTCCTCTTCCTCCTCCTCTTCAATTGGTTCCGATAGTGTTTTTGGTTTTGGTGCTTTTTGTTGTTGTTTTGTCATCTCTTTTTTTAATTGAATTGAATTATTAATTCTCATAACATATTCCTGATATGATGTACTATTCTCTTTAATTCGTTCAACATTCATAAATATGCGATATAAATATTTTTGCCATTGTTTACTGTTTTTAATATCTTTAGCGTATTCAGGTTTCATTAATTTATCTCTTCGGCTAAAATTATTCAAAGCAAAATTAACTAGTTGATCTAGATGGGAAAAGTTATCAATTAAATTAATTACTTTTTCATCAAATTTATTTATCAGTTCAGCATTACTTATTAAATGACTCTTTTGTTTGGGGGGTGGTGCTTCAGCACCTCCAGGCTGATCTTCATCATCTTCAGGTATTTCCGGGACTGACATCGCAGCAGTTATTTCAGCTGGAAGTTCCCGTAAAATTCTTTTTGTTTTCTTAGTTCGCTCTGATATTTTTCCAGTTGCTTCAGCGGTTTTTTCTAACGCAGGAAGAAGAGGTTTAGTTGTCTCTGTAATAGGTTTAAATAATTGTTTTGTATCCTCTTCAAATTCAACTTGAGATTCTTGTCGTTGTTGTAATTGTTGTTTGACAGCATCACGAACAGGTAAATATTTTCTAATTGCTTCTAGTCGTTCTCTTGCTAATCTAGCAGAATGAGGTTCTCCGATGACAACCATATTAATAATATTTATAATAATTATTTAATTATAGCAGCAGGGACGGTGAATGACAAAAATTGAGTGACCTACCGAGTAAACTACACGCACTATAACAAATGTCAAAAATAGTAACAAAAATGAGCTAACTAAAAATATTTATTATCCGTTTTTTCAAACTATACGGTAATAATATTGTTAGGAGGGTTCGGTTTATCATTATTGACCTTATTTTTTTTCATTTATTTTTACTTACCGGTTCAGGCAAAAAGTTGTAGGGTTCACCCTACCTGCTGCTCCCATAAAGAGTGATGCTAAGTAGTCTTGATAACCCATAAACAGTGATGCTAAGTAGTCTTGATAACCCATAAACAGTGATGCTAAGTAGTCTTGATAACCCATAAACAGTGGTTCTAAGTAGTCTTCCTAACCCATAAACAGTGATGATAAGTAGTCTTGATAACCTATAAATAGTGATTCTAAGTAGTCATCATAACCCATAAACAGTGATTCTAAGTAGTCTTGATAACTCATAAACAGTGATTCTAAAGTAGTCTTCATAACACATAAACAGTGATGCTAAGTAGTCTTGATAACCTATAAATAGCGATTCTATGTAGTCTTCATAACCCATAAACAGTGATTCTAAGTAGTCTTGATAACTCATAAACAGTGATGCTAAGTAGTCTTGATAATCCATAAACAGTGATTCTATGTAGTCTTCACTACCCATAAACAGTGATTCTAAGTAGTCGTCATAACCCATAAACAGTGATTCTAAGTAGTCATAACCCATAAACAGTGATTCTATGTAGTCTTCATTACCCATAAACAGTGATTCTAAGTAGTCATCATAACCCATAAACAGTGATTCTAAGTAGTCATAACCCATAAACAGTGATTCTATGTAGTCTTCATTACCCATAAACAGTGATTCTAAGTAGTCGTCATAACCCATAAACAGTGATTCTAAGTAGTCATAACCCATAAACAGTGATTCTATGTAGTCTTCATTACCAATAAAAAGTGATTCTAAGTAGTCGTCATAACCCATAAACAGTGATTCTATGTAGTCTTCATTACCCATAAACAGTGATTCTAAGTAGTCATCATAACCCATAAACAGTGATTCTAAGTAGTCTTGATAACTCATAATCAGTGATTCTAAGTAGTCATCATAACCCATAAACAGTGATTCTAAGTAGTCTTGATAACTCATAAAAAGTGATGCTAAAGTAGTCTTGATAATCCATAAACAGTGATTCTAAAGTAATCTTCATAACCCATAAACAGTGACGCTAAAGTAGTCTTGATAATCCATAAACAGTGATGCTAAAGTAGTCTTGATAACCCATAAACAGTGATTCTAAAGTAGTCCTGATAACCCATAAACAGTGATGCTAAGTAGTCTTGATAACTCATAAACAGTGATTCTAAGTAGTCATCATAACCCATAAACAGTGATTCTAAGTAGTCTTGATAACTCATAAACAGTGATGCTAAAGTAGTCTTGATAATCCATAAACAGTGATTCTAAAGTAGTCTTCATAACCCATAAACAGTGACGCTAAAGTAGTCTTGATAATCCATAAACAGTGATGCTAAGTAGTCTTGATAACCCATAAAGAGTGATGCTAAGTAGTCTTGATAACCCATAAACAGTGATTCTATGTAGTCTTCATAACCCATAAAGAGTGATGCTAAGTAGTCCTCATAACCCATAAACAGTGATTCTAAAGTCGTCTTCATCACCCATAAACAGTGATGCTAAGTAGTCGTGATAATCCATAAACAGTGATTCTAAGTAGTCTTCATAACTCATAAACAGTGATGTTAAGTAGTCTTGATAACCCATAAACAGTGATTCTATGTAGTCTTCATAACCCAGAAACAGTGATGCTAAGTAGTCTTGATAACCCGTAAAGAGTGATGCTAAGTAGTCTTGATAACCCATAAACAGTGATTCTATGTAGTCTTCATTACCCATAAACAGTGATGCTAAGTAGTCTTGATAACTCATAAACAGTGATTCTATGTAGTCTTCATAACCCATAAACATTGATTCTAAGTAGTCTTCATAACCCATAAACAGAGATGCTAAGTAGTCTTGATAACCCATAAAGAGTGATTCTATGTAGTCTTCATTACCCATAAACAGTGATGCTAAGTAGTCTTGATAACCCATAAAGAGTGATTCTAAGTAGTCTTCATATCTCATAAACAGTCATTCTAAGTAGTCTTGATAATCCATAAACAGTGATGCTAAGTAGTCTTGATAACCCATAAACAGTGATTCTATGTAGTCTTGATAACCCATAAACAGTGATTCTATGTAGTCTTCATAACCCATAAACAGTGATTCTATGTAGTCTTCATAACCCATAAACAGTGATTCTATGTAGTCTTCATAACCCATAAACAGTGATTCTATGTAGTCTTCATAACCCATAAACAGTGATTCTATGTAGTCTTCATAACCCATAAACAGTGATTCTATGTAGTCTTCATAACCCATAAACAGTGATTCTATGTAGTCTTCATAACCCATAAACAGTGATTCTAAGTAGTCTTCATAACCCATAAAAAGTGACTCTAAGTAGTCTTGATAACCCATAAACAGTGATTCTAAGTAGTCTTCATAACCCATAAGAAGGGACTCTATGTAGTCTTTATCACAGATTAGTTCTCATTTTACTCCAACAATATATCTGCATCAGTAGGATGAAAGTTTGGAAAACTACTGTGAAGATAACTGCTAATTTTTACCCTAAGTGCTGCCATAGCAACTCTGCAAGCAAGTGGATTGCCTCCAAATGTTGATCCATGTTGTCCAGGCTTAATGGCCAGCATCACTGCATCATCAGCAAGTACTGCAGACACCTTAAGCCACAAAATAAAATAAGTTTCAGATGCAAATCAAGCATCAGAAGGAGATTGATTGAAATGAGGACAGTAGTTGTAGTAGTAGCAGTGTCAGTAGTAGTAACTGTACTACTCAAACTACTGGCTAACATTATCAGCATAAAATGCCATTACATCTTCCGCCATATTCTCTCTAAACATTCTACTTTAGGTTTGGAAAATTCCTAGAATTACCTATTTTATTTTGCCAGATTCAAAACTTAAATGAAATTGTACAAAATCTGGGTATTTTCATTATATTTTAAACATATTTAAGCAAGTGACACCCCCTCCCCATAAAAATCAACTAAAGACAATAATTTAATCAGCAACATTTTCAAATGTCCAAGGCAATCAATGGATTTTTCTGACTCAGAAAGCTCTTAAATACCATATTTACTGCATGTTTTCGGACGGCAAAAAATAATTACTTTTTTTGTTGTCCGAATACATATTAAATTCTTTAATTAGGTGTCCGAAAACAAACAGGGAAAACAAATTTGTGCCCCCCCCCCGTAACGAAGTTACCATTAGCTCAGATGATGATGTGCTGCCATGAAGTAAAACAAGTATTTTGTCTAACACCACGGAAAGGATAATGAATGAAAAACAGGCATTACTTGCCTATTTTGTCTATTTGATACATGTCCATCCACCAGAAAACGCAGCCATACATGTATTACAGCCATGATTGTGTGCGTATTTTCCAAACTAACCGCCATATTAGTAATCGTGCAATCCAGTTTAACCCTTTACTAATCAGTGATCAATAAAATCTACCTTACAAACGCATGCAAGCTTTATATCTGTGTAATTAAGATCTTAATATAAACTAAATTTAAAAAAATTTGGAATTATAATTCTGAAGATATTTATGACAGAAACATTTTAGTATCGAGAGTAGAAATACCAGTACATGTATGAGGGCTAATCTTAGAGCACCAAGGATGAGAGGCTCCATATGGGGTGAGTGTTGTACGCACGCCTAGGAAGGGTAAAAATAACAAGCAAGTTGCAATATACAGGTCGTTAATATGTTGGTATTTTTTAAAAATAAAGGTGATCTATTTGTTGTGGTTCTCTCTTCTTTTTGCTTCCCACCTAGCCGAGGGTAGCTTCTAAATGAGTAGAGCCTGCTGACTCGAAACAATCGACTGCTCAGAGGTTGTTTTGATGCACGTTGGAGATTTCAGGGTGTCTAGGTGATAAATGTTCCTACTATAATGTGTGGGATTTCTTTGACAGGTGTGTTCGGAATAAAGGGCAGCCATCTGGATTTCTTTAAAAGAGCATACGATGTACCGAACATGTTGAACCCACAATCAATATTTATCGTCTACAAAGAGGTTTATTACCTGTAGAACAATAACTACATTTAAACCTGTGGTACATAATGCCTTGGGGATAAGAGGTTTGTTTTGTTGCACGATGCCAATGAATTTACTAATCCATACTGACTCTCTGATGTTTTGTTTAATGATATAAAGCAGGGATCATGGTTTCTAATCAAAGCCATAACTGTCACACCTGCGTGAAGTGGTTTCGTGTGTAACGATGTCTACACTGACAACCAATCCATGGAAGTTTGTGATCACATTAAATAACTGGCGACCAAATGAAGCGAACTTTGTATCAGTTAAATTAATGGCAAACCCACTGTGAATTTTACTTTAAAACGAAGCAGCAGATCTTCTTAGATTGTGTCCGAAAACATAAATTGTAGAAAAAATTATAGTGGAGCAAGGTCCAAAAAATTACAAGGCATTTAAATATTATATTTGCCCCAAAAAAATGGTGTCCAAAGACAAACAATGTCCGAAAACATGCAGTAAATACGGTACAAAAGATAGATATGATAAAACAATAAATATTATGACTGTTTAAGTACTACACTTTGATTTGTATGTATGGAAAAGGCTAGTTAATAGCAAGCTTTTCTTTATAACAACTCATCATACTCTTTTCTATTACTTAGGACCCCAAAATATTTTTCCTATAGCACTGGTTTAAAAATCAGGGTCGACAGGTCAGATTTTTAAAAACTGTTTAAGCATTATATATATTTAATGTAATTTGTTTGTCAATTTTTTCTTTTACCATGGGGGAATATATGTTCTAGGTTTGGCAATGAGAAACGGGGACTGTTGGCTGACCGATGATGCACATTTTTTTGGGCCTTATATGCTCCCGCCATAGTTAATAGTTCTCTAAGTAGATAACTGACAATTTTTGAGAGAAACCATTTTTCTTTTTTTAGTCACAATAACCATTGACCTTTTGCCCCCAAAAGTCAATAGGCTTCTATACTCTAAGTGCAAGCCACCAACAAAGCTTCATCCAGGTCTTTGATGTAGAAGTAATGTTATAGTGCAGAAATTATTTATCTTCTTTTAGTCACAATGACCTTCTCATTTGACCTTCGGACTCCAAAATCAATAAACTTCTTGCTTACACAAAGTGCAAACTATCCAAAATATTTAGTTGCAGTATGTGATGCAGATCTTATATTACTGGGCGGAAACCTTTTTTATTCTTTATCAGTGATCTTGACCTTTTGGACTCCAAATTCATATGGCTCTTCACAAACCCAAAAGCAAACCACCCACAAGTTTGATAAATGTAGGTAATGAAGAACTGGAAATAATGTGTTGAAAAATTTCTTTTCCCAGAATGAGGCTGAAATTCAAATTCTGGATCCCAAAATGATATGGCAAGTTATCCACAAAGTTTATTATCTGTAGATGGTTGAAAACTCTAATTATTATGAAAAAACTATCCCAAAATGAACAAGATTCTTCCATAGCACCAGTGCAAGCTATCTACCAAGTTTTAAACCAAAGATGATGGCCAACCCAAGTTTTTGTGCAGAAACCATATTTCTTCTTTCAGTCGCTGAATCTGACCTTTGAACTTTTGAGTCCAAATTTACAAGGGTTCTTCCTTACCCCAAATGCAAGCAGTCCACAAATTCTGGTATTTATAGATGGTCAACAACTCAAATTATTGTGCAGACATGAAATTGGTTACAGACAGACAAATGGATGAATGTAAAGACAACATCTGAACACAGTACACTTGGCCTTATATAAGAATTACTTTTTGTAGTGCTGAGTAAACTGTTGGTACTAATACTTATTTTCAAGATCTGTCCAAATACTGTGAATTCACTGTTTTTCATGGTGTATCAATTACTGCAGATTTTGGGGTTGCTAACATCTACAAATTTAAGGAGTCGATGGACAATTATCCTTTAAGTACTCATAAAAGTAATTTATCACAAAATTAAAATGAACGAAATTGAACGAGTTCACAGTTGTATACATGCAGCCTCTTAGCCTTCCATGAATAGTTTCCTTCGGACATTAACAAAAAATTTTTTGTAACTCCCTACTTTGTCACTATTACAAAGCTTACCGGCATCACTCCTCCAGACAAGGCCTTTCCTAACACAACAATGTCAGGCTTCACATTTTCATGGTCACAGCAGAGACGTCTGCAAAATAGACAGAAAATAAATCATGTACAATTTATCTTGATGCATCGCCTATGTCAGCGTGGTAGTAGTACTGCACATGTGCTCTGTACAGCAGCTAAGCTAAAAACTGGTGTCACCTGGTGGTATCAAGGGGAGGTAATGGGCAAGAGTTACTGCCCTTTGTAGTACTATAAAATCTTCTGATTCTGCACCCAAGACATATCAGGAAAAACAACAGTGAATTCAATATAAATTACATATAAAAACAGGAATCAAAGAGTACCGTCTTCTCCATATTTCAAAACTTACTGCCAAATTATTTCAACTTACTGCCACATTTACAGCATTATGTCACTGGGGTCATCCTACCAATGGAAGGTAACCCAATGTGAGAATAGTGTTTTCGCCATCACTAAGATACATCTAAATGACAACAATACAGACCTAAATCTACAGTCACATACGGTGTCATCATATCAGAATCAACATACTTATTCCTGGGCAAAATTTTGTAAACAGACTGCATTACAGACCCCAATATGAAGGCACAATATGTGATGGCAGATCTGGGTCTACCCTGTTCACTGTCAGGTGCATATTATGTCTGGGTTAATATGATACACCATTCATCCATTGTTTCCTTTATTTTGGTGTAGTTTTCCAAAACCATTGGTTAAGCAAACAAACTTATGCATTTTTTTATGGATTAACATGATGCTGCATAAGCAAACATTTAACACAGACACTGACGTAAAAGCATTTCTATTAAACTTTAAATATTGTTGCAAAATTCTGTAATAAACTTCATAGAAACTCTACTTTATTAATAAGACATGAGTTCCTCAATAGGACTGATATTCTACTGGCCAAAATGAATTTCCAGGAACTGAAGATAAGACAATTTCTTCCTTTCAGCAGCTGATGGCTGGAAGTATTTCTGATATTCTTCAGCAATGACAAGATTTTCAAATTAGGTGCTGTGGTTGCCATATTGGATTTCAGATAGGTACCAATTTTATTTAGGACCAAGCAGACATCCTAAGAAGTCTTTTGGTGAAAGCACAATTTTGATATGCCAAACATCTAGAAGTAGACATAAAAAGATTTTCAAGATGGCCACTGTAACACAATATTGGAGATCAGATCACCACCATTTTCATTTATGACCATTAGATATCATAGGAAATCTTTCAGTGAAAACCTGATGATGATTTGTCCATTCATTCAGAAGCAGTGACATGACTTTCAAGAATATCATTGTGATCACCATACTGGCTGTTTGAGTGGTGCCATTTTCATTTCAGACCAACTAGTCATCATAAGCGGTCCTGCAGCAAAAAGCCCATGTTGATATGACCATCCATTCAGGAAGTCTAGCAATAACAAGATTTTCAAGATGGCTGCTATAGCGATGCTACCAGAAATTTTTTTTATGAGGGGGAGGCCCCCTCCACATATACTTTGGAGGAGGGGGGAATCTTGGGTAGGTGATGGGGGAACAATGTCAAATGACAGCTGACAGGTGACAGCATTATTATAAGGTATATGTATACCTAATTTAAAATACATAATTTAAAACAAGCTCTAATGACTCTGTATCACTTCTTTGACAGTAAATATATAAGGTATGTGCATATCAAATTCACTTTGTTCAGCTGGTAAATATTCTTCTCTGCTTCTTATCACTCCACTTCTCGTTATATCTATAATGTTATCTATTTACAAACTGTTGCATATGTTAGCCTATTCCTCATAGTGTGAATTCTGCTTTGAGAACTGAATCCCTTCTCACAATCAGATTTTATGTAATGACTGAGCCACTGCAATTTTGGCCAGTTTGAAACTCAAACACAAATTTCCACAATTCCTGCATGTTTTTCCAAGGATGTTTTTTTTTTCTATACATTACATTTTATGACATAATCTATGATAAGGTGCCAGAAATTCATGTATCATTGCTTACTGTGCTATGGTTGGTTACTATCAAAGTTTCATAATTTTCCTCCTGCCAGGTTTTATTCTGACTATAAAATTCTTCTGTCTCTAAACTGTCCTAAAAAAACAGTTCTCTTTTGTTTCAACCTTCTTCTCTGCTGCTGTGCTCTAGATATTTTCCTAATATCAGATCAATAGATTAATTTGTTTTACCCCACCCCCAAAGTATAATCTCTGTAAATAAAGAATTGATTATCATCAAGGAAAAAAAGAAGACAAAAAGAACAACATTAATTTCAAACAAATAAATATAAAATAATAAATTATGCACTGGGTATGACAAATCAATGGAACTGCAGGTAATATGCATAACTTTTCCTTCACTGCTTCATAAAAGTTGTGCAACTCTTTTGTTTTAGTGAGAAACCCACAATCCAATGGTCTGGCAGCATCTCTGCTGCTGTAGTGGCTATATTGGATGTGCAAACAGCAAAAGTTTGACTTAGTACCAACCAAACATCATAAAAAGTCTTCTGGTGATAACCCATTGTCAATATGACTTTTGTTCAGGAGTAACAATGACGAGACTTTAAAGATGGTGGCCATATTGGTTTTCAGAGTATCACCATTTCTGTTTAGGACAAACACCATAAGAAGTGTTCTGGTGAAAACACCATGTCAACATGACTTTCCATTCAGGAGGACTAATGATAACACAGTTTTAATTCCTATTTTCTGCTGCAAACTGCTTACACATAACTTTTTCTGTGTACTACAATGGTAAGGGAAGTAACTCTTACAAGTTATTTCCCTTAGTTGCAGCTAATGCATGAAAGAGATTTGTGAAGATAATTTCTAATTGATCAAAAGAAATAATTCATATATGATTTTGAAGATCATTATGCAATAAAACCTTTTCCATTGGAAATATTAGTCATCAAACCTTTTTTTTGTTTACAGTCAAACCTGTATGGTAAGGTCACTCAGTAGAAAGTAAAAAAATGGCCTTCAATACCAGGCCTTCAATACCAGGTCCTTGTGTAATTAATTATGTTTTGATGGCACATAAAGTACTTCACCATAACACACATGTTGTTACAACAAAGAGTACTTCACCATCACATTTTGTTGCAACAAAGAGTACTTCACCATCACAAATATGTTGTTACAACAAAGAGTACTTCACCATCACACATGTTCTTACAACAAAGAGTACTTCACCATCACATTTTGTTGCAACAAAGAGTACTTCACCATCACATATATGTTGTTACAACAAAGAGTACTTCACCATCACACACATGTTCTTACAACAACAAGTACTTCACCATCACACACACATGTTGTTACAACAAAGAGTACTTCACCATCACACACATGTTCTTACAACAAAGAGTACTTCACCATCACATTTTGTTACAACAAAGAGTACTTCACCATCACATACATGTTGTTACAACAGAGTACTTCACCATCACACACATGTTCTTACAACAAAGAGTACTTCGCCATCACACACATGTTCTTACAACAAAGAGTACTTAACCATCACACACATGTTCTTACAACAGAGAGTACTTCACCATCACATACATGTTCTTACAACAAAGAGTACTTCACCATCACACACATGTTCTTATAACGAAGAGTACTAAACCATCACACACATGTTCTTACAACAAAGAGTACTTCACCATCACGCACATGTTGTTACAACAAAGAGTACTAAACCATCACACACATGTTGTTACAACAGAGTACTTCACCATCACACACGTTGTTACAACAAAGAGTACTATACCATCACACACATGTTCTTACAACAAAGAGTACTTCACCATCACACACATGTTGTTACAACAAAGAGTACTAACCATCACACACATTTTGTTACAACAAAGAGCACTTCACCATCACACACGTTGTTACAACAAAGCGTACTTCACCATCACACACATTTTGTTACAACAAAGAGTACTAAACCATCACACACATTTTGTTACAACAAAGAGGTGACTTCAACAGCAGGTTTCCTTGTACACTGTCAACAAATGGTAAATCAAGTTTATTTCAAAAAGAAAAAGACTTATTGCAAACTTTGATGCACTTTTGTCATGTAGTTCATGACAGGCATTTAAAATTTGTGCCATTTTTACTAATGGCTGCCATAATGATGGCAGCCATATCTGATGTCACATTATTCATATTCATACAAGTTAGATGCTTCAGTGCTCTCTAGCTGCTGCAAAAGAATTATGCATAATAAAGTTTAATAACAAGATTACTGCAAGTGAAATATGCATATCAACTTTGATAACAAGATTACTGTGGCAGCATTATGCATACCATGTTTGATTAACAAGATTACCGGAAAAGAATTATGCATACTAAGTTTAATAACAAGATTACTTCAGCAGAATTATGCATATTATGTTTGATAACAAGATTACTGCAACAAAATTACGCATACCAAATTTGATAACAAGATTACTGCAAAGAAGTATGCAAACCAAACTTGATGAACAAGATTACTGGAAAAGAATTATGCATACCAAGTTTGATAACAAGATTACAGCAGCAGAATTATGCATACCAAGTTTGATAACAAGATTACTTCAGCAGAATTATGCATACCAAGTTTGATAACAAGATTACTTCAAAGAAGTAAGCAAACCAAGTTTGATAACAAGATTACCGGGAAAGAATTATGCATACCAAGTTTGATAACAAGATTACAGCAGCAGAATTATGCATACCAAGTTTGATAACAAGATTACTTCAGCAGAATTATGCATACCAAGTTTGATAACAAGATTACTTCAAAGAAGTAAGCAAACCAAGTTAGATAACAAGATTACTGGGAAAGAATTATGCATACCAAGTTTGATAACAAGATTACAGCAGCAGAATTATGCATACCAAGTTTGATAACAAGAAAACTTTAGTAGAATTATGCATACCAAGTTTGATAACAAGATTACTGCAAAGAAGTATGCAAACCATGTTTGAAAACAAGATTACTGGAAAAGAATTATGCCTACTAAGTTTGATAACATGATTACTTCAGCAGAATTATTCATAACAAGTTTGATAACAAGATTACTGTAAAGAACTATGCAAACCAAGTTTGATAACAAGATTACTGGAAAAGAATTATACATATCAAATTTCATTACAAGTTTACTTCAGTAAAATTATGCATACCAAGTTTGATAACAAGATTACTGCAAAACAAGCATGCAAACCAAGCCTGACAACACGATTACTGGAAAAGAATTATGCATACCAAGTTTGATAACAAGATTACAGCAGCAGAATTATGCATACCAAGTTTGATAACAAGGTTACAGCAGCAGAATTATGCATATCAAGTTTGATAACAAGATTACTTCAAAAGAAGTATGCATACCATGTTTTATAACAAGATTACTGCAAAAAGCACACAACACACCTGTCTCATGATGATTTCCCAGCTAAAGTCATCAACATTTTAGCAAGGAGCTTGACTATTGCATGGCAAAAAGTGAACCTGGATAAAGTATCAGCAAAATATCAGCATGGGTTAAAAAGTGAATAAGAAAACAGTCCAACAACTTACATTATCCTTAATTATGAATTTGACACTAAGGGTTGGGCTATGTCTGTAAACATGACTCTGACTCTAATGATTGTGGTATGACTATGAATACGAGACACTGTCAAAGAAAGATATATCACAAGCTAAAAATTATTAACATATCTTCATTGGTTCAAAAGTCATATACATTTTGGGTGAAAGACACAGATTTATATTAACCTTTGCCATAACCTTGACCTTGAGGCAGGTCATGTTGCTATGGTATCTGAAACACTGTTTAGTCATGATATCTAACTGGTTTAATTTTTCTGAACATATCTTCAGTGGTTCAAAGCAATATTCCAGACAAGAGTGCCAGTCACATTGTTTCCCTTCCTGTGACCTCCATCTTGAGGCAGGGGGTATGACTAATGCATGCACCACACAGTCATTAAAGCAATATATAACTGGATAAAGCTGCATCATTAAAAATATCTTCATTTGTTCAAAAAGTTGTACTCTCTACAAAAGTACAAGTTAAAGAATTATTTTGCCCTGACATCTTAAATAACAAGGCATGGATATTATACGTGACAAACTGGCTAGTTATGAGATATACATAGGCAAAGTTTCATGAGGATCTCACCACCTGTTACAAAGTTATGAGCCTCACAAGCAAATGCTAACAAATGGATGGACAATGTCATTAACATAATATACAAATATTTAAAACCAGCAAAATTGACCCAGTCATTCTAGACATAAAAAAAATAAATTTTTCATCTGGTTGCTTTGGAGGACATTTTTACAGGACATTATAAAGCACATTCATACAAAAAAAAAATGACTGGATTTTTTTCATGTTTTTTTT
The DNA here is from genome assembly GCA_016617855.1 of Megalonaias nervosa. NCBI lineage: Eukaryota > Metazoa > Mollusca > Bivalvia > Unionida > Unionidae > Megalonaias > Megalonaias nervosa. Next base: position 3,809 of record JAECUM010020314.1, on the reverse strand, counting down.
AATAAAGAGAATATGAACATATTTACAGATGGAGGATGGATGGACAAGCATCTGTTACAGGACCTTCCCATAAGTTTATGTGGTATTAAGACAAACACAGCTAAAAAAACTGAATTTCCTCACTTTCCTGTTCTCCCAAGCCCTGTCTGAACTTCATCAGCAATGAAAAGGACATTGTACTTTGTACAGAGTTCTCGAACTTTTCTGATGTAGCCATCATCAGGAACCATAACTCCAGCCTCCCCCTGGATTGGCTCAACCATAAATGCAGCTGTATTTGGATTTTTAAGCTCCTTCTGTTAATGAGAAAACAATAAAATAGAGCTGGTTTGACATCTGCAGTTGTCACTAATGATAACATCAACTATTCAAATAGATTTGTATTTGTAAAGCATGTATATTTCCATTGGATCTAACGAAAAGCCTGTTTCATGCCAGGATTTCAAACGAAGGCAGTAAGTTTTCAATAACACAAATTACAAAAATAAATGATCACCTTGATAAGTATTTGCATAGGCACTTTGTTTTCTGCATAATTTTCTAATCAATTTTTCATTAATTAAACACTGAACACTAATAGAAAATTAAAAAATTACTTAAACAGCATCCAATTTTAATAAGGTCATTTACAGATGCATGCAATTTTCAATTGTCCACAAATAAATTCAATTTAAAAGGAAAAAATGCAAACAATCAGTTGAATATAATGTTGATCAATTCATCTTCAAATGAACAGAAACATTCTAAAGATTTCATCTATGTCTAGTAGCTTATGCATAAATTAACTAGTTAAGACAGACAATAGAAGATTGAGACTGGAACAGATAAGATGGATCACTCTGGTGGCCGAAGTGGTTAGAGAATCCACATTGGATGCGGAAGGTTGCAGATTCGAACCCCGGCCAAGTCATATGATTGGGGTGTTATTACACAAGCTAAATATATACAAATTATTATATGGGTACATCAATGTAAAAGACAGTAGTCAGGTGATAAACTACAGCAACAAAGAGGACTGAAGTAATATGAATTAACATTCTCTGATTGTTGCCAGTTTATTTCGATTTTCTTAGAAGTGTGAGGCACATTGAAGCAAATTCCAAATTTGACAGGTGTTGTTAAAAAAATTGCCTTCAACATCCATCTCTTCCTCAGAAAACCTCTTAACAAAGTCTGATGCACAGTCTACTCTTAAAGTTTAATGCATAGTCTACTAATGACTCCTTAATGAAAAGTGCATCTGTAGTGGCTCACTGCTTTGCAGAGCTGCTGCGGTCATTTCTGCAGCTGATTTGTGGGGTGATTACCAAATCCTATGCTGCTGCAGCCAAACTATAACTTTTTTCTTGCTGATTTCGGGATAAGGGCCACTTGCGTTTAATTGTTGTTGTTGTAGGGTTTAACGCCATTTTTCAGCACAAGATAGGCTATACATGGTGACCAGTATCAATGGTGGAGGAAGAACCCGGGAAAATCCCAGAAAGAACCACTGACCTATGAGAAGCTACTGGCATGCTTTCTCACATACCCACATTGGCCAAACCTGATACTCGAACCCACGCAGACAGAGGTGAGATGGCAATGATCGATAACGGTGAGTGCTTTTGACCACTCGACCACTTGGGGTCCTGCATTTAGTTATCTTCCTTATAACCGACTGGTTTACAAACTGAAACTATGTATATATAAAGCTATAACTACCTTTGTCTGTGTGATTCTTTTATCCCACTGACTCCCATAAAATTGTTGCAAACAAATCCATGAATTAAAGACAGAACAGACAATATGCAACACTAAAATTTGTCTGTAATTATTTTATACAAAGTCATATGTCACATTTGTATACATAACTATTTACAAATGTTTAATTGGACATGATGTTATACTAGTTAAGTTGTTGTAGGTGATATTTGTAAAGCAGTTATGTTTTACACAAAGACAAACATCAAACTGCTTGTATATTATGGACACCTCATGCTGCCCTTTTCTTTCAAGCACTGCCAGGCTTCTCTTTCATACATTTTACTCCGCAAGTTGCTAGTTTCAGCCACAATTCTTTCATTTAATACCGGGGGAAAATATTTAAATAAAAAATATATTTATTTTCACCCACTCTCATCCAAAATGAAAGCAGGACCAATGCTTTCAGCGAAATTGGTGATTGACATAGTAAATGACTCTCTTATCCATACTGCACTGTCTTCTATCTTAATTTCTTAGAGTCAAAGAAAGATGACAATTCAATGTTACTGCCAATGCTTCCTAAATCATTATCAATCAATCTCATTCTCAGCAAAAAAACCCCCTAAAATTTCAGATTCTGAATCATTAGCAAAAGCCATTGTTTCCACTGTCAACAAATGAGTTTTAAGTATCACAAGTTACAAAATTCCAGAGCATCCCAATATTTTAGCAGCTGTATTTAGTACATGATGTCTTTCACAGCAAGAACCACCATTTGTAAACTGGTGTCTAATCATTCTGCTTAAAGAGTTATACAAGTTCAATATTTCAGATGTGGTTTAATAATGACTCTCTCATAAGCCCTGCAAAGTAAATTGGTTGGTTGTCAATTGGAGTTTCAAATAAGCACCAAGTGACTAATAACAAGCACAAGAAATGTGGAGCTCCATGATGCACCAATGTTCATGACAAATGTACCTCTAGAGCAGGAATGTTGTTGTATGGCACAATATGAAAACCTGGCATGAAGGGACCAAAACCACCAGAGCATTCTGGGTCGGTGGAACTGGAACAAGCCGACAATGTTCTTCCCCAGAAATTGTTCTCAGCAAAAATAATCCTGGCCTGATTGTTTGGCACCTTCTTCACAGAGTAAGCCCACTTCCTTGCCAGCTTGCAAGCGGTCTCACCACCTTCAACTCCTGATTTAAAAAAAAAAGATACAAGTATTTTAGTTACTAGGCAACTTTCTTCTTGGTGTAGTATTTATGCTGAAGTTTATAAACAAAGAATTCTACAGACAGTTCAACCATGTAATAAAAAAAATAATATAAAGGGCCCAAAGGACCTGAAATCAGTCTACAAGCAAAATAAACAATAGACCACAATGGCCCAGAGATCATTCTAGAAGCAAAATAAACAACAGGCCCCAATGGCCCAGAGATCATTCTAGAAGCAAAATAAACAACAGGCCCCAATGGACCAGAGATCAGTCTACAAGCAAAATAAACAATAGACCACAATGGCCCAGAGATCATTCTAGAAGCAAAATAAACAACAGGCCCCAATGGCCCAGAGATCATTCTAGAAGCAAAATAAACAACAGGCCCCAATGGACCAGAGATCATTCAAAAAGCAAAATACAATGTATTTAATTTTTTTTTATAAGCATCAGGTTCCATGGTTTGTGAAGAAAAAAATTCTTGTTACTTATATACATGGATCACGGAAGAGGTAAATTTTTTTCGAAGGAAAAATAATTGTTCACTGCATTCTTAAATTCATGGTTTGTAGTAACAGTGAAATCCATGAATATTGCTCTAGAATGAGAAATAATGAATTCTTGTGCATTATCATGTTAGACCCAAATAACCCCATTTTCACACATTAAAGGATGTTGAGTACAGCACCGTCTAATGTGACACCATTCTGTCTAATGAGATATTACTGTCCAATATCATACCAACCTATCAAATGTGATACCATGAGTCACTTTTCATTTGTTGGGTACCAATTTTTGTGGGTTTTACTGGCTATAAATTTAATCTAAAGTTACAACAAAGTGCATGTATGTTGTTGTTTAAGGGTTTAACACCATTTCTCAGTGTGGATAGGCAATACATGGT
>JAECUM010020312.1:0-57833 GCA_016617855.1 Megalonaias nervosa | reverse complement strand
GGGAGGGAAGGCACTTTCAAATTCAACCAACCCACAACAGAAGCAATTTAAAAGAATTAAGATACACCATCAGATATGTTTTAATAAAAAAACACTGCCCCCTACAGAAGCATATTTTTTTTTACATAATTTCTGGCTATGTGTTAGTGGGTGGTAGAAGCGATTTTAATATTGGGTTGGGGACAGAAGCGATTTAAATGACAGCTGGCTGGAGGTAATCTACTGAATTCTTATAGATCATATAATCTACTGCATATTTTTATTTGTATTCATTCATTATAATCAATCTTTTGTCCTTTTGTTTATTTGTCTGTCATCCATGTATGTCTATGATACTGTGAAATCACAAATTTTCTTAGTGGTTTATTATTTGTAGATGTCATTGATCAGTCCCTTAATACCTACTAATTTAATGTCCATGAATATATATATTTTATATTAGGGATTTCTATTCCAATACAGAAATTACGAATTTGTATCCTTACTAAACTGTGTGTTTACTAAAGTGATCACTATGTTTTGCTATTTTTCTTTGTTCTCAGGCATGCTGCTTTTGATTAGAATAATAGTTAAATCTTGTATTGCTTTAAATGTGTGGCCAGATGCTATGATTCCCTTGTTATTATTTTTTTCATAAAAAGTTTTGGTAAACTTATAATACATGATTTGTCAGAAAAAAACCATTAATGCCTGTGAAAGAAATGTCGCATTATTTCTGCCTACTTTAACACTATATCATTTCTTGTAAGAACACATATTTTTCAGTTAATGACGTCTTACTTTTATGCCTTGTTGCAAGACTAATATAAAGTTTAAAAAAAAGAAATATAGCAAGTCAAACACTTTTATATCATAAATTAGATTTTAAAAAATGGATGAAAGTCAAGGAATCATTTTTTCCCACTGTACTCGTAAAATCAATGTCATTGCAGTTAACTGGATTGTCAACAGCATCATCATCATCACTGATGGCCTAGCAGTAACATTCTGCACTTTTAATCCAGTTGTCACAGGTTCTATCTCCCACTTCTAGTCTTTCATACGAGACTTATACTATGGTCTGAGGGGCTTTCATGGCAGAGTATAAGATGCTTGTCTTGTGATACAGATCTGAGGGGCTTCCATGGCAGAGTGGTACAAGATGCTTGTCATGTGATTACTTGCCTCCAATGTGTAAATGAGGATGTTGCCAGTTACTTGTGGAAGGTCAGTGGTTCTACATAAGTGGTGTTTGGTGTCGCAAAAGTACTTGGATCTTCTTCAGCATTAAAACTGGCTGCCATATACAGATTCTCTTCCTCTGAAAATGGTCTAAAGGCCATAATGATCTACTGAAACCAGAGATCTCATGTCTAAATGACTTTGGCTGTTGGAGATAAACATCAAATCAACAGAGGCTCCATGTGCCCTAGTGTACTAAGGCGCTTGCTTTTACAGATCACTTGCACATCTCACAGAGTGAGTTTTTGTCACAGATCAACCAATTTGGGTTGGTGCACTTTCGGGGTTCTTCCTCCACCTAATGTACTGTTAAAAAAAACCAAAAAACAAACCAAACCAAACTAAATCAACCAACTAATCAACTGTGGCAACAGCAGCAAAGGTACTAGTCCATCATTTTTGCCACAGCTGTATGAGTTTATAAATTTTGACTCCAGTAATTTTTGTTGTTGTTGTTTTTGTTGTGGGGCTTAACGCCATTTTTCAGCACTCAATAGGCTATACATGGCGGCCAGTATTAATGGTGGAGGAAGAAACCGGGAAATCCCCGGAAAGAGCCACCGACCCACGAGAAGCTACTGGCAAGCTTTCTCACATATCCACATTCGCTGAATCCTAGACTCGAACCCACACAGACAGAGGTGAGATGGCAGTGATCCGTAACGGAGAGCGCTTTAGACCACTCTGCCACTCGGGGCCCCAGTAATTTTTGTAGACCTTTGAATATTGTCAGTTATGCCTTTCTGACCATTACCTAAAAGTCATCATCAGTTGGTACAAATGGATTTTTCATGGTAAGCCAATGAGATGGAGAAGTCTTGAGCAATCCTGCATCACACACTGCCGAAAAGTTTACATTTTAGCTCACTTAAAGTTCTCTAACAATGTCCATTGTTCCAACCAGAACTGTTATAACTTATTCATGCTATATTCACCGATATCTGGAGATGTGCATCTGTAATAAATATTTGTAACAAAGTATGAGAATGCATCAGTGTTTTTCAATGATGCATTTGAATTGAGCAACAACCAGAATCAGCAAACCAAGAAATGAAATTATTCACATCTCTCAGGCAGAAGTACAGTGTATAATCATAACCTGCCAAAAGATTTTTCAATCTTTAAATTTGCCAAATTTTTTTCCAACCATACTGATTCAGTGGACATATCACCAGAATGGACAGAGACAGACCAGAACAGATATAACCAGAAGGTTAAAATCAATTTGTGGAGCTAAATTCATGTGGTTTAGTTAACTGGACATCCTTTATTGTCTTCCCTTTGATGTAATTTCTTACTGAACCTGAGAAAATAATGTTGCACACATCAAAAAAGAGGCACACTTCTACTCATTATTGTTATCATACTTCTCCATTCCAGCCTGTTCTTATGATCTTTTCCCCCACATACTGTTTGTCATGTTTATGATATGTATCTAAATTTGTCACTTACTTTTCCTACGACTATACTAATTGTTTGTGAATATGCATATCAATGTGAAATGCAACAGGGAGACTAAATCCAAGATAGAAAACCTCTACATTTCTGGATGTATTCTTCTTGGATTCCATGTTTCTGCACAAAACTAAAGAGTTCAAGACTCACTGTACTAATTCAGTTCCCATTGTAAACCTGTGCAAACACCATGATATTAAAATTCAATAACTTAAAATTTTGAGTGCTCATGATCAAATTTGTATCAGTATAGACACATCTGTGACAACAGCTTTTGTGAAAAGTAAACCATAACAGCTGCACCATTTTCTGGATCTACACAATTTTGAAATATGTGCTTTCAATACTATATCAAAGAGTCAGGTGCTGATTTCAGTAATGAGTCTTCCAAACTCAGGTCTGTAAAGAGACGGAAATTATGTTAATAAAACAATGTCCCTGACTTTTTTCAGTTACAAGCAGGACAGGCTCTCAAAAGATTCTTTTTACTGAAATCTTACTTTCATTATCAACCAATCAGGGACAGTCAAACCATGTATACTCTATTTTATCTTCACTGATTTATAGTATGGTTCTCGTTCTTTCATATCTTTAGTAATGTGAGTCCTTCAACAACTCTCAACGGTTGTATGCCTTTTTCGACCATGCTGACTGGACACACTGTAAGATAATGTTCAAGTAACAGAAATACCATGGGATAACCAGACCAATAAAATCAAATAAAATGGTCAAGTTATATCCCCTGCAGGGATGCTGCCAGGATTTCAGGATTTAATCTAAGTTTTGTGTGTGTGTGTGTGATCTCCAATGAGGAAGTGGTGGCGGGAGGAATAGCCATTGTTAAATATCTCCCTAACACTTAAATATCTGTCACTCTTTCTTACTGTTCCACTCTGTTAAGGCTCTACTGAAATCAAATTACTCAATGAGATGTCATCTCTAGTTGTATAGCGATTATTACTGTGATGTCATTGGGCATGGTCACGTGGCTGTGGTGGGGTCTTGGTTGGGATGGCAGAAAGACCATTGGCTTACTCCATATTTGACAGCTAATTACGATGCTGTCAAAAGAATTAAACTTTTTCTAACAATTCAGTGTGACTCGGATTATATACTTGATTCATAGTCAATGAACAGGTTCTAAAACTGACGTGTTTATTTTGGAGCCATGTTCCTACATCACATTCAAGATCTGAATATACCAAAGGTGAAATTAGAAAAGTTGCATCCTAAATTACTATCATGGCAACTTTAAATGTTATTCAATGGGAGACTTTAATGTCAGAACTCATAGCTTCAGTGATTTTTGGGTTAAAAAATGAATTTCTTCTCAAACAACTCAATTTGGTGCAGATTACATTGTTTTTTTTAATGATACTGAGAATTCTTGACGTGTAAAAATTGCACAAGAAACGAACAACATCAGATCAGGAAATTAATACCACCTGGGAAAAACTGATAGGAATATGCAGAAATAATGATAGCATTTATTTAAATGGAATATGTGGTACAATACGAGTGCTGATTCTATAACTCTGCAAAATACATCTTGTACAACTATTCTGTTGTTTCTAACAACACTCTGTAATATGGTAATAAATTTTGCACACATGAAGTTGACCTGCTTTTTACTTTAGTCCCTTGCAAATTAATAGTTCTAGATTTAACAACAAAACTAAGCACATTTTACCTTTTGACGATAATACATGATCCCAAACGTTTAGACTGCGAGAAAATAGAAGTTACAATTTTATTAAAAGTATTGGTACCAGTAAAACTAAAGGAGATGGTAAAAAAGAATCAGGATGAACAGATTAGTAGTGTAGTAAAGAATCCATATATCAGAATGACATAAAGTATTTTTTCATCAATTTCATCATTAGTTAATGACACTGCTTCAAAATGTTGTGTACTAGATAATAGTAATCCAATTTGTAATACAAATACCAAATGATGGCTTGGAACTAAGTGCCAAAAGGTCTGCAGAAAATATCAACATCCTCAAAATATACACTGGAATAACCAAACACAAACAGGACAAATTTTATCCATCTTGCTTTGAGTTTACACATTTCAGTCAGTTTCTTATGTTTAATGTCATTTAATTTTTGCACATTGAGAGCATGTACTTCATTTGGTAATACATCTGCATGATATGAAAGTTAGTCTCGTTATTCTTTTGTTGCCATAGTGGTTCTGCCAATTAGAGATCTACACACACTTAATTATGTTGTATGGGGATTCTCTGATGTTCCCTATAAGCATTAATCTGTTGATTGTTTCTGAATTTAATATGATCCTCCTCCTCTGTGTACGAATATTATTCTGTGCTGAGAACTCCCTTTCATTGCCTGCTGTCTGAAATGCATATGCATAACTAGCTTGAAGTTACTGTTCTTTATGGTTGTGCAATTTTCAGCATCTCACAGGAATGGCCCCATGGGTTTTCTCTCTTTGATATCTCTGTTCCAAAAAGAAAAGTTTTCACTAACATGAACTCTGCCAAAGATTCACTTCCTTGAATCAGTGCTTTCCTGCCTCTTATGCCAGATATTTTTCTCTTCAATAATGCTGTATTAGGGTTTTAAGTCCAACATTCCCATAGTCTGCTTGTTCAGACATGGGTATCTTGAATAAATGCAACCTGCATCCTGTCCATCCAGCACGTACATAGGACTCGCACTCAACATCAATTTTGGGTTCAAAATCACACACTGATATTTCCAGTGATATTTTCCCAATGCCCAACAGACTGATATACATGAAATTCATTATCATCATAGCTATCACCAGCCAGTATTTGCCAACTGAAAACATCGTCTGACGACAAACCCTGCCGTGATTCAGCTATTTTGGTTTCCTGTGTGACCCTTATTTGAAACACGCATTTGTAAAACTTCCATGATGAAAGTAAGGTTAAAGCTACTATAAAATGCTTGTTCCAGGGCCCAACAAACCAAACAAATTTAGTTTAACAGCCATTCATGTCGAACCGAAGTATCCAGCTATTTTAACGTTTGCCTTCCTGAATCTGGATGTCACATCAAACACTGCGATATTGTTACTGGCAGCGTGAATTACGTCGCGAAATGCACTTTTAAAATTAAAAGTTGAATAAAAATTGCATACTGTGCAAAGAACGTTTTATATCTGCGACACTGGCATAATTTGCAGAACATGTATCACTTTTAAAAGTACGCAAATTCATACAAATTAAGTGCACTCGTGTGTACTGGCATCATTTTCTGACCCAATGTTTTATTCACGTTAGACCGCTAGGAGGGGGTTAGATGCGATTTTAAATATATATTCTTTTTTTTCTGATAACCCCACCAGCGATTTCTCATTTTGTTAACACAACCCACAACAGAAGTGATTTTCCTAATCAACCTTCAAATGTCAGAATAAAAATAGTTTGAAACACAACCTCCTACAGAAGTTTTTTTGAAGTGCCGTCCTGGGGGGATATATGTTTTACTGGAACAGCCCTAAAATATTTTCCTGCCCCTAACTTTCAAAATACTTGAAGAAAAAAAATCTCTATTATTTATAATACTGATGCTGCCACAGGAAAAGTTATACATATTGTCTAATGAAATCTTTACAGGTAAGACAAATGGAAACTTGGCTGGCTTTAATGCACAATAAGGACACTTTCATAACTTGATAGATCACGTAGCTCAAATGCTGTGGAAAATCAAGCAAATTAATCATCCTTTTTCTTGCATATGTGTGTGTGAGATAAAGAGATCCAATCTGTCAGCTATTGTTGGCTAGTTTTTAATGGCACGTTGAGCACATTATTTACTATAATGGGAGCAAAGTGCTTTTTCCAGGTATTGAACACATAACCAATGGATAACAAATCTGTTACATCATCAAGGAAACCACTGTAAATCAGTTGATAAAGCATCAGACTCAAAATACAAGGGTCATGGGTTTAATTCCTGCCAATGCCAGCCCGGGAGGACTGCTTCAGTGTGTCCTTATGAAAGGGATTTATCTTCCATTTCATCAGAATGATATAACCAATATGTCAAAACCAGCAAAACAACACCCCACTCCCCACAACAGATGAAACAGGCAAAGAGAAGACTTAGCAGAATTAGGAACTTTTAGTTAGTAATTTATTTGTGGCTCCAACAAAGATAAAGCCCTGATAAAATTGTAAAATTTTTGTTTTAGTGAAAGCATGCACAACAGGTATATGCATACAAGTCTAAAAATTCTTACCTAAAAGTAACTGCACCATATCTTTGTCTTTTTCTGGATCAGTGTCTATGTTCAGCACTATTACTTTGCCAGTGTTCTGAAAAGAATAATAATAATAAAGTCAAACCTGTCCAAACAATCACCCTTATGTAGCAGCACCCACCCAATTTTCCTGTATAAAAGTAATGTATATAAGGTCACCTGCTTTCTGTAATTAGCTGCCAGGTGCTTTCCTACCAAAGACACCTCTTCCTTAATAGCTCGCACCTGGATATCTTCTTACGTGTGGATCCCATTTTACCCCAAGCCAAGAAAATACCAAAAGAATTGGCCCCAATTTGTTCAACAGGAAGAAAATTATAATCAAAACAGGTAAAACAAACTTTGATATATCGCTCATTTTATCATCAAAAATGGCGGTTACTGCCCAGAAATTTGAATAGAAATGCATAGATTTTATTAAATTTTGTTAAATTTTCTCTTTTACAAAAATCTCTCATTACACTGTAAATACAAATATTATCAAAATTTTGATTCATGGAAATGTCTGTAATAAAAACTGGTGGTTGTACCTAAATAAATATAAAACTAATTAAATTCTGACAAGTGAAATATTTGTTCTAGTTCTAATTTTTAATTTGGTTTCAGTGTTATCATCATAAATGCAACATGCCCTCTTGTATTCAAATGTGAAAAGTGTCAAACTCCCATCTCAGCTATGTATTGTTACAACTAATTAAACATAGACCTGCTCTGTATTATGTAACAACCAATTAAAATTAGACCTGCTCTGTATTATGTATTGTTACAACCAATTAAAAGTAGACCTGCTCTGTATAATGTATTGTTACAACCAATTAAAAGTAGATGCACTTTGTATTATCACATTTTTTTCAATCAAATCAAATCATGGGGATGGAATTGTTTTAAAAATGTTAAAGGCATGTAGACTTAGCAGCCATGCTTTGTGGGTCAGGTCAACACATTTAAATTGACTAATCAAACACTATTATAAATACTATTCTGTAATTTCTCCTAAAGGATGCATAGAAATTTCACTAATATTTGTAGCATCCATATTTAATGAATTGAAATTTATTTCAAATATTGAATACTGATGTTGACAGCTGTTGTTTCCCAAGATAAATGTCCTTATTTTTGGAGAGAAAAAAGGAAATCTTGCTTTTTAACAATCTTTCAGAGGTTGGTTATCTTGAAAATAAAGGTAATTTATACAGAAAAGTGAACAACTTCATTAGAAAACACTTAATTGTCAAAAATTTCCAACATGATTATAGAACTAGTAATAAACATTAGACAGTACCACCTACCTTCACCCACTCATCTTCTCACTGTTTTGATGTCCAACTGAATGGTATTGCTTTCTTAATTTTTCAAAGGTCCCTCAGTAATTCACACCATTGGATACACTGTGGTCTGTGCTTTTGCCCCATTGTGCACAACTTATTCAGGGAGAGGTTTAATGGTGTCTCAATGCTTTGAGCAGTCAGTGGAGCAAATCGCCAGCTACCACTTAATGAATGCAAACTAAACTTTTGCTTCAATGCATTGTTTAGATAAAGGCATATCCACTGAATCCATGTATAAACATTTCTTATTTTGCTTGTACTCACCATACTCCAGTCACATTGTCAGTCTAGTTCAAAGGCATCAATATGTCAGTTTTGATCATTAGGCAATATATACATTTCACAGGGTTAGCAGCATATTTCTTTCAAAATTTTCAAGGTTATGGGTTTAATGCTATTTTTCAGCAATGGTGGAGGAAGAACCCAGGAAAACCCTGGTAAGATCCAATGCTCCTCCAGTCATAAGTATTTTTGTCAAAGTTGGTCCAATTTTTCTCTGCAGCCATTTAAAGTTGTACCAATTTTAGTAAGCCCTTAAATGCCAGAATGCTTCAATTCAAATTTTTTCGAATTATGTTCAACACATTTCAGAAATCCTTGAAAGGCTTTTGAATTCTTAGTAACAATGGTCATATATGAATGCAAGTTGGTATAATTCTACAAAATTTTGAAAGCCCTTCATGCAAGAATGCTTTCTGTCAAATTTGGTCAAATTCCACTACGTGATTTTTTTGTGACAGTTGTTTAAGGTTTTCTATTTTTAGTAGTGGTGGCCATATTTTCATGATGTATATGTATCTTTTGTACCAACTTTAAAGCCCTTTATAATGCAATGCTTTCAAATTTAGTCAAATGTTTAGTGCTTTTGAGAAGAAGCTGTTTAAAAGTTTGTCTATTTTAGTAAAGGCTGCCACATTTGACTGCAGACTGGATTCAGTTGTACAATTTTAAAGACTTTTATGACATGCTGCTTTCCGTCAAATTTAGTTCAGTTCTGTTGAGATGTTTCAGAGGAGTTGCCTTAAGTTTGTTTTTTTCTGCACAGTAATGGACATCCTGGACAACAGATTGGTATCATTAATGCTTCCTGAAATATCATGTACAAACTGATCAGGTGGTTTCTGAGAAGTTGCAAATAATAACTCTGAATTAACAATGCACAACAGACAAAAGACCATACCAAAAGCTCACTTGCCTTACGGTCAGACAATCAAATAACATGATTTAAAAAAAAAAAAATTACAAAAAAAAATTAACTTGAGAAACCAGAAATGTTTTCACTGATCATGACATCCCACCACAGAGCCTGAAATGATTTGAACACAAAACCAAGGTATGATGGTCAAACATATGGCCAGATGGATGGATAAATCAGGATAACACTATATGCCCTGCTACTGTCATAGTAGGACATAAAAACAAACATCACTCAAATGACTTGCTCTGTCTGTCTAATCCCTGTGACCTGTATAACTCGAACCAAAGTGAAAACTTTTAATGCAGCTGTTTAAGTTCTACAGTGATTGGAACATAAGACCCATACCTTGATGTATGTTGCAAAAGCTACACACAGCTCCTTTAAGCCATCTCGGACACGTGAGAATAATGTATACAACCTAGTGAGATCTGCAATTCTGTTCTCATGCAGCAGCTGGTCAAGTCCTTGGAAAAGAAAGCACATCTTATAAAAGTCATCTTCATATATCAGCCTTAATTAGTCTTTGACCTTTCCATTATCCTGTCTCCAACTGTGGGGTATCATAATCTTTTCTGTGTGTATGAATGAGCAGAATAAATAAATAACATGAGGCCTAACTGGGCCTGATATTGCTCACCTGACCAACATACCATATCAGATGACCAATTCAATAAGCAGGACTGCATAGAATTGTTAAGGAGGGGTGTTTAAATGAACTTTACTGTCATTATTACGCCAACGACCTTTTTCCATGACAAACCAAGGCAGCTGAACACACCTACCCTGGGTAGTTATCAAACCCACAACCCTTGGATTGCAAGTTCAATGCTCTACCAACTCAGCTTCCATGAGTCTCCTGTAGTGTTGTTAAAATACAACCCATGTAAACTATAACCCAAATAGTTATATTGTTACATAGCTCCATTTTTTTTACACAAATTGAGAATATAATTCACAGAGTTTAATTTTCAAAGGTCATGGATTTCTTTACTTCTGTGACATAAATCAGGAAGTGTTTTTGAACAGCAAGTATATTAGGGTATTTTTATTAAAAGCTAAAATACAAAATATATATTTCCAAAATAATTTGAGTACCAGTACCAAATATATGAAATGCCATACAATAATGCACAAAACATGTAATAACAGATAACAAAAAAAAGAGGAAAATTTCAGACACTTTAACATGGCGATTCTAGAACAATCAAACTCTGTTCCACCCTACATATTAAACCTGTTTCTAAATAATTATGCATTTCGAACAGGTAAACATTTTAGATATAACAATCTGCAAATAAATTTTAAAATGCAGGCATGGTTTCTACCAGAAATATGTTTGTAACAGAGCAATTCAATATAACAGATGCACAATTACTTGTCAACAAATATCTACAAATGAGAAAATAAATTCTGGTCCTTAATAACAAAGCACATTGTTTTTGCAAGACTACATTACTTCTTCTTCAGTTATAAATGACAATTCATTTTAATCCCTAAGGTGTAAAATTATGCAAATTTTTATAAATTGTTGTGATTCTTAACAGCCATGTCATGGGTGACTTCCCTTGCTTTCCTTTAGAGAGAAGACAGATTTTTGAAAGTACATACGAAATGATAACTATTTCTAACTGCACTGAATTTTAATAATATGAACATATCTTGCTCCAAATAAAATTCACTGGACTTTTTTTTATTTTTGATGGTTGCACTTTTAACATATTTTGCTATATTCTGGGTTCACAATCTTTTTAAAACAAATCTCCAGATTTTTCTTGGATAAAATTAATTGTTACAAGGTTAACTTAAGAAACTCAGGACCCTTATTGAAATGGAATATAAAAAACATCTTGGTTTAGAAAATGTAAATTTTTCAAACCAAAAAAACGTTATATTTTGAGTACCATCTGAATTAGACATATACTGTATATACTTGCTTGAAAGTCAAGTCAAACTGCAAATTACAAAATTCCTGATCTGCCATAGAATAATACATCTGTAGATCAGGGTCTATGCTGCTTGTTCTACTAATTACTCCTAACAAACTGCACAGACCCAGAACCACCATTGCATTATGCACCAGCAGATCTGGGCCTGTGCAGTTTGCAGTTGGACTTATAATTGAATAATTCCAATTTTTATGAATTGAACGCGTTTCTACAACTTGATTGGATGTAAATGGTCGCATGATACTGAAGTGGAATTTTTTACGCATCGATAAATTCTGTGACTACTTTTGGCTCCCTGTTTCCATGTCATCTGATGTGAAGTTTTATCTATATCAACCCATTACACCCTAATAATAACACCCATCCACCCACTCCTGTGATTTCCAATCAAAAGATACCAACCACAGATAGAAATGGGCCATTATAAGTTAAAACACTGTAACTGCACAGACCTTCCTGCACTCCATCACTCATCTCTTTTGCAGCCAAAGGCATATGGTAAGCTTTACAAGACAATCTTCGGACATTATTGCATTTCACCTCGACAACATGTTACAGCAGTGTTTATTAAAGGTCAGGGACATATGTCAAACAAGGGATCTCATGATTTTGCTTTTGAAAGATCGAAATGCAGAGAAAGTAAAAACGTAGCTATAATTTTTGAATAAAAAGGTATATCCTGGTTTAACCGAAACAACCATTTTTATATATTAAAATAATAATCATAACAATATATCACTGGCATGACCCTTTATGGCATTCTACCCCATATTACTTTATAATGTATCAACGAATCTTGGCTAGCGGAGATCGGGCTATGTACAATGTATTCTATCGCAGTTAAGAGGCTACTGAAAAAAAACCAAAAAAAACAAAAAAAACTTCGATCTACATAAAAGTGAATGTTTTCTTGATTAAATCTGCTGATGTGATGTTAGAAAGGAAGTAAATTGGAATTATGAGGATTAAATGATCATGGCTGGGTATTTATCAAGGTGTAAATTTTACCTAATCACTCACAAAGCTAACATAAAGTCCTTCGGGCTTTATTTACTTTGTGAGTGATTAGGTAAAACTTACACATCGATAAATATCCAACCATGATCATTTAATCCTATAGTATAGAGGGTAACCATTACAAACAAGTTTCTATACATATTGAAATTCACTGCAGGTACCTCATTTGAATCTGAAGAACAAATGGTTAACTTTACTCTGCTTAACTGCATACGTGGTTGTGAAAAAAGTTTTAAGAAAAGATCTGTTTTCAAGTTTGAAAAGAAGCCTCAAAATTTACACAACATTGTATCAAAAGGACTGATTTTTTAAATTTAAATTTCACTTACACAGGTCTCAAGGAAAACCTGATCATCACTTTGTTCAACACCTATCACTACCCACTTAATCTCTTTCTTTAAAAAGAAAACACTGGTACCCTACACAAGCCTGATCCCGGACAGGTTTTAAACCTGCGGTCTTTATTCTGAACACAACACTATCATGAGTTGTACCCATTTTAGTGTCAAGTTTGAATTGTGTGCCTGTATAAAAAACAAAAACAAAATTAGCTTCATTTTGGAATACTGGTATTTTCAACCACAATGGACTTAATGGTTCATATCACAAATTTGTGTTTTTAAAGAGCATACATACATAAGAGAATCATTTTCTAAATTTAAGTTGTCAAGTAAAGCACTTACATTATAAGCTTTCCAAGGGGACATAACTTATGACCTTGTATCAAGTATGTAAAGTGCAGGCTTCAAGCCCTTCAAGATTTTTATGGGTAGGTCAGAATTATCGAGTCTTCAGTGATTTTACATCAAAATTATTTCTAAGGATTGAAGTAAGGTCTGAAATGTGTAATAATATGGTCACAAATAGGGATGGATGGGTAGGGAAATTTTGCCAAGAACAAGCCCAAGTCAGTTTTATCTGGGTGGTGAAAAACCTGGCCAAGTACCTGTCCATTCCTAGTCTTAACATTTGATCCAGTTCTATTTTTTCACATTTTAAAATCATGTACTGCAGTACAATCAGAGCTACATGAAATGCAATCTTTCATCCCTAAAACCAAACCCAGTGAAGCACCAGAAAGTCATTCATCATAATTTTGCCATAACCATTGATTTTTGTGGATGAAAAGACAGTGGTGCCCTGATTAACACATGGAACAAAAAACAACAATAACACCTTTCATCACAAACCCAATCCAAAACTTCGAGGTCAATCTGACAGATCATACCTCAAATGGATGTCAATAGCTGCCATTCATACCACCTTGGTTAATTGTGCACAAGGTTGCAGAAATAGCCAAGGTGGTCCCTATATCTCAAACCCAAGAAAATCAAAGTTTTGAAACAATAACACTTGCTGCGACGAATCAGTAACAGTACATATTAATCTTCATTATGTGGGTGAATATTTAACAGAGAAGAAATTACAATGGACAGTCTTGTGTTAGGCAGTGGATCAGCACGAAAAATGAACTCCAGTAATTTAATAATATAAAAATGTTAGATGGAGAGAGAAAATGAAAATGGGTTCAAACAAGCAGAACATTTACCTTTTTGAAGGATCTGTGATAAATGCTGTTCCAGAAGTTGTTTCTCTACAAGAGTTATCACAGGTTTCCTAAAATTGAAAGCATAAAAGAGCATTTTCATTTGCCTCCATTATAATGGACATGCTATAGAAAAACAACACTGCAAATTTCACGGTTACATCATAAATGGGTTATTGAAACAATTAATGTACAAAAGCTTTATAAATGAATTTTGAAAACTTCAATATTTTCTTTTTTTTCCTTCTAGATGCTCTGATGTTGGATTAAGTCAGAGTTACTGGAAAAATTTTAGAGAAAGAACAACAAGAGTCCTCATATTATCTATATAGCACTTCTCTGAAACGTACAGCCTAAACTAAGTTCAAAGTCAACCACTATCTTTTCTACAATTAACTCATCTATACCAGGATATTTTATTTTCATTCAGAAAAAATTTTATCAAAATATAAAGAAATAAAACCTGTTTCGATTTACTTTCCACACTGCAAAGTAATACCATTCTTTTCCAATGGTTACAACATTGAGCATTTAAAAATGTGCCTTGTGGACAAAATGTGATACTCATGATAGAAAAGCTGGCAGAAGTAAATACATGTAATAATTTTCAAAAAGACCTGGCATTATTTAATACTGTAACTATCTAAAACATACTTACTTTGTTGATTGATCAAGATAATGTAACAATCGTTCAGACTCTTCACTGAGTCTTTTTTCTACATGTAGTAAGTATTCTGGGACCTGCAAAATAAAGAATTACATACAGAATTACACAATCAAATCCAACATTCCAAATACTGTCTCCCTCAACTCAGAACCTGCCATGTCTGTCAGAATAGTTGTACTGTGGGAATGGTGGCCTAAATATGAACTGAAGTTTTCGTTAGTCTATCAACCAAAATCTCCCTCTCTCTGTTGGTGATGGGTGGCCTTAAGTTGTAAGAGGTAAATTTCTTGTCTTAAATAATACTGTGTACCAGGTTTTGATGCACATATAAACATGTCTAATTCTATATGGAATAGCCAAAATGTAATGTAAAAAAAATGTAATTTTCAAAATCTTAGACCATGACAGTTGTCTTCATTATTCAGATGAATCCAAAGAGGAGTGGGAAGTTGTTTCAATAAATTCACATCAATCTATTGGTAATATTGGCCAGAATCCAATTATCATACATTAACTATATAAAACTTCTTACCATCTTCAACAATCACCATCATCATCATCCTTACTTTGCAATCTCTGTTACCTGTTACACAACGAACACATTGCTATTCTAACAAGGCAATATAAGTGCAATCTCCTAAATTAATAATGTTGCTCAACCTAAGGAACAGGATGATCTTTCTAAATCTATCTGGAAATGGTGTCTTGAAATGTATACATTTCATCCATCTATTTAACATGAGATCATACTTAAGTTGGTTTTCAGTCAAGAAAGTTTCAAAATTTATAAAATGGATGTTAAATAGTATTGTTTTGTGGGTTTAATGACATTTTCTGGTACATGATAGGTCATACATGGCAGCTAGTACATTTGGTGGAGGCAGAACCCAAGAACCAGCATTGGCCAATCCAAGACTCAAACACAAATGGACAGGTGAGAGAGGACTGATCTGTAAAGGTAAGCATCTTCTGGACCACTCAGCCACCCAAATGTTAAATAGAGAAATTTGCTTCTAAATTGTATAAACAATAAATCTGTTTCACAGAAACCTACTCCAGGGAGATACATCTCCAAAGGAAAAATTGAAGATGATAGGTGTGGCTGCATCAGAGAAAACCTCCAAAGTCAAAGACTTCCAGACACTGAATTCATCTGCTATTCCTCGAGACATGGCACATAAAAGAAGTATGACCTTGCATGAAGGAGGTGGAACATTTGGAACAATCCCTATAATGTACATGAAAAATCGGTTGTGGCATGCTTGAGTTGTCTTGTATCCCTTGGTAAATCAAATGTGCACAAGTCCATGCCATTACAAAGTCTACAATTACCACATTCTGGGTCTGACTTTGTGTTCTAAACAACTTTTAATTATAACTTAATGAGAGGTATTTTCCTTACAAATCCACCTCAAAGAAGGTATACATTCACTTGGGATGTCGGACAAGTGATGAAATATTTAAGTATGTAAAAAATATGTCAAAATGCCCTACTTTTAGTATTGTGTTGAATATTTAACTAAAAAAGTATCCTCATATTTTTATCATACATCTATGTCTACTGGTGGTAGGCCAAAACCACCATTGTAAAGATTGTCTACCATTTTATGGCTGAATCGACTGCTTTTGAAAATAATTATAAAAAAAAATTTAATTCAACAACCCTAACACAGTATTTTTATGTGTTCTATCAAAACGTTAGAGAAACCAGCCAAATCCAGTCTTCTGGGGACTGGAAATGTTCACAGTACAATGACTGGTGTGATGATGCTTGGCAAAACAATTGTTCAAGAACAGCCAATGTGTACACAATGAGCTGTTTATTGATTACCTTATTGTTAGAATGTAGCAAGTTTAAAGCCAAACACTGGATGTCTTTCTAGGTATAATAAGTAATAAAGGAATAAAAGATGGTCATGATGTCTTCTGAAACTTTGATGAAAATCTTATGACCACTGCTTGAAGGGAAATAAGATTGACCTTAATAAATTATATACACTATAGTGTGTATTTTGATTTGTTGTCATGTTTAATCGTAATTGTATTATTCAAGATATTTTAAGAGGAAACCATTGGCTAAGAAAATTACAAGTTCAATAGTGCATGGATAAAAAAAGTTTAAAGGGTGTGCAGGCAAGTAGCAATGGTCCTGAGTTTGGACTGTGTGTTTCAAAAGTATGCATCTTTGGTATTTCACTCACATAAAGTTCAATCACTAGACAAAATATATCAGTTAACAGTATATTACAAGATAATTAATTTTAAAGTTGGGATAAATTATTCATAAAAAGCATAAATACATGTATTTTTCATTGTTTATTTCAAGTCAAAATCAAACCTTTTCTTTAAATTACAGTGGTGAAACCTGCTAACAGATTTCTGGATCTTCAGCAATGAAGAGAAAGAAGGCCTTGAGGATGAGATTCAGGAAAACATCTCAAGACCAGGTCAGGAAGTTCCCCATGGAGTGAACATAACTTGCAAGACTATGGTATAGCAGTCAGCAACATTATAAACCCAGTAACAGGGACATGAAGATAGAATTTCTTTGCCGACAGCATTGTTGTCCTGTCATTACAACATTCTAATGCTGGTACAGAGAGGACATTATCCATTCTTTGCAAAATACGAAGTGATTCAATGGGAAATCGTAACCAAAGAAATAATGACAGCCTGTTAAGTGTGATGCTTAATAATCACAGTGAATGTCATCAGTGGTCACCAGACAGTAATCACAGTGAATGTCACCACAGTAATCCTTTGAAGGTAACTAAACATGCTATTGGATTTTATTAAAAAATCTTTGCAGTGAACTGTAAGATAAACAACTCTTCCTTTTTCATTAATTGACAACATAGAATCATTTAATTATTACTGTAACATCAGAATCTATCCAAATTATGTTCAAAACTTGCTGTCTGATTACACTATGAAGACAGGGCCTCCGCTAGGCTTCGCATTTGTTGCCAAATGTGAAAGAATTTTGAAAGTGGCACTATTTTTACCAAGTGGCAAAAGTAGCTGGCAACAAATTTTTTTTCCATTGATATAAGCGACGCGGGCTACTTAATACCTGTTTTCACTATCTGTGGCAGTCAGTGGATCATATCGGTAGATGATGAATAAGATGTTATTTGAACATGATTGCAGCTAACTGCAAGCTGTCAGTCGGTTTTGAGAAGCAATTAAATGTGATTAGTAGGAAATAAGGAATGACCAGGGGATATACTCTATTCTTGAACAGGTTGGCAAAAACATTCGGTATCATTTGCATGTTTTGTTAATTTATGTTTATTGCAAACTGTGAGTGATATGCACATGGGACTACTTAGTGTTTTAGGGATTATTTACTTAGATAACATGTTTTTGTGGTCCGAACTTAACTGAGTAACACAGGATGCAGCTACAAGGATGCCAGTCATCCAATGTAAAGGGCCAGACTTGGTTATATTAATGAAAAATTAAAAATTTACATCATAATACAAGTCTGTATCAAGCACAAAGAATAATCTAGCTCTAAAAAAAACAATTTATATCCAGCTGCATCTGAGGCAGCTACCAGGTTACTTGTTGCCCCTATTTCTACTGCAGACTGAGGGGGGGGGTTCAGCAGCCAGAATCTGTCATCAAAACAAAGTTACGAAATTCTGTGGGTATATTTACTCTGAAAAAATTAATGAGAATTTCTATTGATGGGCCCAGTGTTAAGAATTTTGATTTCAGGAAGGCATTTATGAAATGGTCTGGGGAAGAAAAAAAAAATGAGGCGGATATTGATGAAGTGTCAGTGACATTGTTCATAAAGACTAAGCAGTATTTTGTATTATCAGTTATAAAGAAACATTCTTATTCATTATTGCTTTTCATATGCTATCATAGCTGCCAACCCCCCAAGTACAAAAATACTGATTGCTTATGACAAAAATACTGACTTTCAGGACCAAATACTGATTTTTAAAAATTTTAATGCATATGTAACTACTTACAACATATACAACCAGACATGCCTACCCCAGAATATATTTTTGAGGAAAACCACCACCAAAAATGAGGGACAGAGCATGAAAATGAGGAACATAAGTATGTTAGCATGAAAAAACATAATAAATTCTCTCAAAACATCATTAAATACCAGTAATGCATATTTATAATAAATATTTTTGTATAAAACCCAGTACCCACCTATTCACAATATATACAAATATACAAAATTCAAGTCCAGGAAAGATCTTTAAGTTTCCTTGATCATTGCTTCCATCTGCAGACACAGTGAACGGGCAATTTCACATTCTTTCAGCTATTTTTAATGTAGTATTGGCCGCTATTTCTTTAACAATAACAGTTCCTTTTGTTCTACCACACTGAAATTGTTTAGCAATGTCAGAGTCACTAAACATAATTTTAAAAGCCTTTGAAAATGTATCAAGTGTGCTCATAGGCAGATCAAGTTCAGTAATGATATCTACTAACATAACTTGAGCTCTAATTACAGCAGATTTAGGCAGAGAAGATGAAGTCGCACTAAATCCAGCCTATAATAAAATAAATCCAACAATTTTCTTAGAGCATTTAACTTCTTTTTCAAGATCGGAATGCCTTTTTCCTGAAATGTGTCTGCGTATATTGAACATTCCTCCAGACTTTATTGAAAATTCACAATTACAAATGTTCCAGAAAGCATTTGTGTCTGCATTTTTTCCTGGTTTCAAGAATTCATACTCATCAGCATATTCTTTATGAAAACATTGAGCGTCTTTTTAATGTAAATTTTGAATCACTTTCATTGATATCCAACTGGTTTTTAGAAGCCATGAATTTTTTGTCCTGAATCAAAAAACAATTCATTGTAAACAGAATGTAAAAGAATCTGTGAATGTAGATTTTTGTATTAGAACCGCCTCAGAGCACACGTGTTTGCAATGGCTATTTTAAATCATTGTGCATGTGCAGATTTGATAACTTCCTGTTCTGGTCGGTGATAGCATATTTTATGACATGCAGATTTTTTATCACCACTTTTGCGGATTTTCAACACTAAATGCGTATTTGCAGGACGCAAAGGAAAATCTTGGCATTTTGCGGGATTAATACACAAAATGCGGGACAGTAGGCATGTCTGTACAACCATCAGTAAGGCAGGACAGTGCCTTACATAATTATTTAATGTCAAAGATGCATGTGTTGCACACTTGCACCTTCTGGACGGGCACCCTGTTCCATTCGGGCGCCCATTCAGAAGGTGCAAGAGTGCAACACACTCAGACACAGGCTGTTTATAGGAGCCTTTTCCACACCTTGTTTATTTTTTTCAATTATTATCGATTCCAGGGTACCAACTTTCATTGATAATCTCAATTCTGTGTGATTTTCTTACTGAACTGTTTTCATTCAAGCATATGAGTAATCCTTTGCGATTTTACTTTCTGGAAAACATGTGCAAAATAAATTGGCAGCAACACTAGTAACTGAAAAAGGAAGGTTCATTTCTAAAAGAAATTTAATAAACCGAATTTCGATCGAATTACATCAAGGTTCTCTCTGGTGTTTATATACATCCAAGTTCAGGCTGAGTTGTCTATGATGAAGCAGCAAGCTGATGTTTATTAGCTTTTTCCTGCTCTTGTATTTCATATGCCCAATAGCGAAATCACATTACACAATTTCCAAAACGTAAAGTCTTCTCCTTTACTAGATGATTTCACAAATCTAAACAAGACAGCACAATTGTCCTTTCAGTTCTGGTGAAAATTCTGAATATTCTGCTTTCCTATTCAACATGATTAGAAGTTGAATATTATGAAGATGAGACAGTGGTAGCGGTAACTGTTTGCAAAATCCAATATGGTGGATAAAGACAGGCATGGTAGTCTCAATTTCAAATAAACCAATCATATTGTAGAACTGTATTCCTATATACATGTGATACATTTCTATCAGAATGGAAACAAGTGCCCGTTCTAAACTGAAAATTGCAAGGAAATTTTTTATTATTTTTTTTAAATTAAAAAACATATTTTTTGCACAAAAAAATGTACACCGTATTCAGGTCCAAAATACAGGACGAATACGGAAAAAACGGGACAGTTGGCAGCTATGTGCTATACATTGAACTTCATGTGTATACAATGGTACTGTTACATTTACTAATAATTATTCCTGTGCTTTGAAATGTAATAAAAACATGTAAAAACTGTTTTATTGTCATGTTTATATAGAATAAAAATAGGGCCAATATAATATTACACATATGCATCACAGCATAAACCAGCTCCTATGGCTGAAAGTGGCTCCAAATTTTTAAATTTGGCAAATTTCATGGTGCAAAGAAAACTATTTCAAGGGAAGCCCTGTGAAGAGAATACATGTTATGACAAAAAAATTGCACTGATTTTGTTTTCAATCTCCCTGAAGACCATAAAATGTATGTCAATTAATAAAAATCTAACCAGTTTGAAGCCAATCTACTTATCAAAAGTTATAAATCTACTGGTCTGAGATCCTGGTTCTGTCACATGTATGTTTTATAATTGTGCAAGCCAGTGTAACTGAAACTAAACTAGGCACAAAAGGTGTGCACAATCACTGTAGCATGAAAAGTAGATCACAACCAACTACATTTGATATTGTGCCACTGAACTCAGGATGCAAACAAATATAAAGTTTCATCATGTACATGAAACAGTCCAAGAATCTCATCAAAATATAAGACTAGACCCTTTAGTAAGCAAGTGCTTACAGAATACCACCACAAGAAATACAAAATTATAAAACGTTGGGGACATAACTCTAATAATGTTGATCTGACAAAAAAGTCAAATTTATGTCATGATAAAAACCCATACAAGAATTCATGAACATCTCTCAAAATATTATATATATATATATATATATATATATATATATACACACATATATACACACACACACACACACACACAGACACAGACACACCAAGCTGCGAAGATGAAAATATAACATGACTAGTTTCATGACTGTACAAGCAACAGAGTTAAAAAATCTGACCTAAATGTACAGGTGTACATGATCACAAGGGAGTTAAAAGTCAGTGATAACAACCAACTTTTGGTATGCTGGTACAGTACTCCTAAGGATGTATGCACATGTTATGTTTAAAAAATATACAAGAGAGAGTGTCAGGCAAACTGATCTAAACATAGGTCAACTAAAAATAAACCACGAAATGCAGACCTGCCAACCCTGGCAGGTCCGTCTCAGTAAGGCAGTTGATTGACCAGTTTTCAGTAAGGTGTAACAAAATACCAGTAACTGCTAGTGTAAAGCTGGAAAATGTAAGTAATAGTTTGATGCAGCGACAATAAACAGTATGTTCAACTGAAAAGTTTGTAAAGTACATGTAGACTTTATTTACCACTAGTACAGTTGCACAAACTTTAGTTCCAAACCCTATGCAACTCAACTGCTTGTTGTTATCTCTCAACCTGACATAATTCTTGGAAATTCTTTTTCCATTTCACATGACGACGGCAATCATATCTCCCACCACGAGACATACTAAAATTGGTATGTGATGTCCAATGAACGTAATTGTGTCCTTTCCAGCTTTTATTGACAAGAATCTGAATACTCCTTTTTATTCTTCTGTGTTGATTATTAACACTTTTTTAGAAGCTTCTTTTCCTTTTCGTCTTAAACATGCATCGCTTTCTGGATGCCATTTTAAAAAAATTCTATCATCAACAGTTTGATCATGCAGATGCTTTTGCATGAACAAATAGGTGCAGTTTAAAGTGTCTGGGGTGCTGCTGTAAAGTTAGTCTGGTTCCCTGACTAATTTTACTAATTCTAATATGAAACCCAGATCCATATCAAACACGGATGAACCAATTATCCGGATTTCTCAGCAACGATCATTTTTCCGTAGTTTTTGCTTGTATGCCATAAGTCAATATTTTAAGTGTAATTTTCGTAAGACTTACGGCAAAATCATAAGAACTGGCAGATCTGGAAATGCCAGTATACTCACATCTCTTTGTTGCATCAACTGTTGACCTTCGGCAGCATATAACCTGTCTGTGGCCTCCAAAAACTTCCTTTCAAAAGCATCCTGATAAATCTGAAAAAAAGAATTTTGCAATATTTCTTCATTCATTCATCACACGAATGTGATTCACAATAATATAGCTGGTCCTTCAAAAAAGGGTGAAATTATCCATTTTGCCTTCAACATGAGATAAAAATGGCTTCATAATGGGAAGTCTCAAATACGTAAACCACTGTATTTTTATGTGACTATATTTTTCTTGCAGATTTAATTCATTAAAGAAACAGTATGCCAATGCATGTATTCATACATATAAACAGTATGCCAATGCATGTATTCATACATATAAAGACTAAAGAGGCAAACAACTAATAATTCTTCACTGCCACCAAAGATCAAAAGCAGTTTTTATAAAGTAAATATAGGGTAATTATTATTATTATGAATCGATTCTCCACCTTTGGTACTGAACTTTGTACTGAAACTGCAAAAGTTGTTGATACCCTAGTCAGTTACTTCACTCCAAGAGTAAAGGTTAGCCACTACACTGAAGTTATCTGACCATAGAGAATGAACAGTTTAACTACATCTTGTACCTGCAAATCTGACAACATCCTAAGCAAGCTCTTTAGAAGTTGTCTGTCCACTGCCTCACCATTCCTTTCTCTCTCAATCAACTGCAACAGACCGTCAACAGTCCGTGTCTGCACTATGTGGTGACCAACAATGTGAGCACGAAAGATATCTAAACCCATGTCCCTGATAAAGATATATTCAATAATTGACAATGCTATATAAGAAATATTCTTTAAAAAAGGAAAATATTAAAAAATGCAACAAATGTTTTATGGAAGAAATTACTGACAAGCTTACAAGCAAGTAAATAAAAAATTTATACATTTCTTTATTAGAATCAACAGTGTAGATGGGTTGTGGAATTAAGACCAAAAGAAAATATGGAATGACATGGTAATAAATAAATAAATAAATAAATAAATAAATAAATAACTACTTAAACAATATTAGTATTATTTCAAAGCTCTTGTAAAAATGCAGTTTTTACACATTCTTCACAAGATATGTCTATATTTATTCCCATTGTTTCAGCATTATCAGGAACTGACTTTTTAAATATTATAAGTGTGATTCTGTTAACAAAACATTACACAACAGACATCCTTGTAATCTGAAATTCAGTTCATGGATAAAGCATTATCATGCAAAAATATTTCTGTTGAGCACAGTAAAGACCATCTCCCTCATTTCTCCCGCAAATAACCTCATTTCTCCCTCATTTATCTTGGTGGAGAGTCACTTTCCAATTTTTCTGACTATTGTTTGAGCCCTGGTAGAAGACATTTGACTTTCAAAAAGAAACTTTATTAAAAGACTATAACATAAATGACATTGTTGGAAATGAATCTTGCCACCAGAAAAGCTGATGAAGTGTGACAACAAAGACTCCACAGAACACAAAAAATATGCTGGACTTTTTGTAGGAAATTTGCACATTATTTAAGCTCGTGATATTAATGTTAAAAACCACAGAAGTACACATTATGAAGATACAATAAGAGGGGGTGGACAGCATTCTTACTTTACTCATTTTTGTAGTTTCAGATGGCATTATATAACAAACAATGCTTCATTCTCTGATCAATAAGCATCTTTTGTTCCTATGCACCTGAGAGTGTGTACAAAAAAAAGTTGACCTCTCTCTCTCTCTCTGTAAAATTTGTGAAATAACATTGACTTGTGTCCTATGAGACTTCATCACAAGTACACTGCATGTTTCACACCAGATATATGAAGTCAGGGGTCACGCTACCAGGTGAAGTAGGCGAAAAAGTAGCCTGAGAAGCATAAACTTTGCCTTCTTCTGTTAGAAAAGCGAAAACGACTTCGCCCTCTGATTTTTCGGATGTAAAATGACTGTAGATTACGACTTTGAGATGCCCCCTCGCTGTAGCCAGTAAGTTCTGGCACTGTTGTAACCCAAAGCCAAATGTATTTACGTGGTGTTGATACCAATCAGCTTACGGCGACAAAGAAATTCTTGCACATTCACATGCAAGTTTTAATAGCTAACTGACCATTAACCCTTTTCCGGAGCAAGATATCACTGCTTGATTTCATGAAGTTGGGCACACTGTGCTATGATGAAAATATACCAAATTCTGTTTCGAAATTTAAACATCAATATGCAAATAGTAATTTGCTTTTAAAAAATATGATCGGTGAAGAGCGTTTTCTAATTTATTTCTTTTTTTTTAATAAATGGAGATTTTAACGGCTGTATTTGCGTATTTTCTGTATAAAATCAGTTTGAAACCGTAAATGAACTTGTAATGGCGGACATCGCTGCGTATATGATATACCACTTCATTAAACTGTCTGTATTCGTAAATAATTGGGCAAATAGGTTCAGGAAAATATATAATAGGATGAAAACAAAGTTTAAATATTATGTGATAGGAGATTTAGCCTAAATATTTAATAATGTAGGACAGAAATATGTGACAATCTCAGTTGTGGAATTCGAAACACTGCTGCAAAGGTCAAGGTTGTTTTCTGATTACCGTAATTAATTTTCGTGAAAATATGAAAAATATATATAGTAGTGAAGCAAATACTATTTAACCAATGCATATCGTTATTACCAGTAGGTAGGCAAATAATACTACCATAAATATGCAGTCCTATTAATGAATTGTTGTAACGAAGCAAGAAAGTGAGTAGTTATATTAAGAAAAGCCCTCCTTCTACAAACAGATGCACTTGCACTGTACAATAAGAATTCTTGGATTTTCGGTTTGGGGAAAAAAGGGTTTAGTTATATATCAACTTTAGTGCTTCAGTGTGTTGTCTATGAATAGTTACAGTAATGTTTTATCGGGAACAATGAAATCAGGACGAAGAGTATGGTTTGAAGTCACTTGTGCATTTTTTCCTAGGTACATGTATTAGGGGCTGTTTCAAAGAATGCGAAATAATCTTTTTGACTGCAATTTTACACAAAACTTGTAGCAAATAAAATAATTAAGTGGTAGTTTATTAAGCATTTTTACCAACTCGCAGTTACAAGACTCTAATCTTGTTACTGCTATCAGTTAAAATTAATTACAATGTATAGCTTCTGATGTGCTTTTTAAGTCATATGGCCAAAACACTGCATTTACTTCAGTTCAAACACACATATACTACAAGTATGAATAGAATGGGTATGAATATAAAATTTTTATACGCTTACAAAATATGTTGATACTAACATATAACACAGATTTTTCAACTTGAAAATAAGGCATTGCTTAAAACTGTTAAAAGCATACTGAAAAATAGAGCACATCATTAAAATAAGATAATGCAGCTATCTATCTATCTATCTATCTATATCTATATATCTATATCTATATATATATATATATATATATATATCGTGTTTCTTGCTTTGGTCTCACTTCTCCCTGTTTAGCTCCCACTTCTCCCTGTTCTGACCAAAAGGAGAAGTCACTTCTCCCTAAAATTTAAGTCTAGCTTGACCCCTGTGAAGTGTGTTTCTGAAATGCTGTATTAATGAGTTTGATAAATCTTCCAATCACCCGACAAAAAAACTTACCATATAGACATGATGGAAGAGTTCTGTAACACATAGGTCCTGTCTAGGAAAAGGAATATACTTCTGATCATGATCTGAAACAATTAATTATCAAAATGACAGATAAACATGCAAGACTGAATGGCAGAGACAGATAAAATTATACAAGCCATTATGTATAAAGATAAAATATGCAAACAATACAATGTCAGTGACATTTTTTACTTTATTCATAAATCTTATTTTTCTTAGAGTCTGGTAAATACCCCCCGCCCCAACACACACACACACCAGCTCATAGATGCAAAATAGACATGACATGCTATACCTCAAGTCATAAGAAGCAACTAATGAAAGCAGCCCTGGATGTGTTCCAGCTGAGAATGTTTTCAATTTTTCAAAAAGAAATTTGGTTTATATAAAAAGGTGCCTCTGAATTGTAAAGATACCCCCCCCCCCCTTTATTTTTGGTCTGTATGCCATTTGGAGATACTTGATCTTCTTGACACTACATAGCCAGGCTTGTGCTGATATGCAATTAAACCCTATACATACAGACATAACTACTATTCTTTGAAATCAAAAACTGAGGACCAAGCTGAATGATGGCTCATATATGAACCTCAAAATTTTTTACTACAAAACATTCAAAAGCATTACTGCTTTTCTTTGTTTTTAAGTTGTAAAATCATGCATGTAATTCAAATCTATCAACAAGAGTCGCATAACTGAACATTATAATAAGAATCCTAATGACTGGTACATTATAAGAAGAATCCTGATCAATGGTACACTATAACAAGAATCCTGACCAATGGTACATCATGCTCTAACCAACCGATCTCAATGACCTTGACCTTTCCAAAGTGCATGCCATCTACAAAGTTTGTAACTACAGATTGTGAAGAACTCAAGTTCTTGTGCAGAAATAAGTGGTCACAGATAAGCAGACAGACAGAGAGATGGATGAAAGGATATCATAACATAATATGCTCTGTCTGATGGCAGGCATATTAAAAACAATCAAGAGTCATTTCATTTACCCAAATAATGAAAAAATACAAATTAAACAAGTAAATATTTTAAAATCTTGGCTATAATGTGCTAAGTAAGTTTAGGTATACTCAAAAAGGAAAACAAAACAAATATAAAGGCAAACAAGAGTATTGTTAATGGCACATTATATGTCCACCCCATTTTTAACAGATTCCTATGATGGTACTTGTCCAGTATAATTATCTGCTCCATTTTTAAAAGTCCACTCAAAAGGTATGGTTAAATCTGGAGATTACTGTCCAACAAGTATGCAGTCTTGAACTGAACTTACTGTGCACAAACCATTACTTTATTGTTATTATTATTAGACTTACCATGACCTCTGAGCTTTGGGACCCCAGAATCTAAAGGTCTAAAGGTATTTTAAGATCTTTAAGTGCAATCCACCTCTATAGTTTGGACAAAACTAAAGTCATGCAAACTAATTTTTCTGAGCCAAAATAACAATGACCTTGTGATCTCCAAATCCACACATTATACAAGCCCTCTACAAACCATGGTTAAAGTATGTGGTACAGACTCAAAGTCATGCACAAATTATTTTTCTTCTGTCAGTTAGTAACTTTGATCCCAAATTGAATAGATTTGTTCTTACCCAACAAGAAAACCATCCACAAACTTTTATGCGGGTACATGGTCAAGAATTGAAATTTCTGTGCACAACTCCGTTTTCTTCTTTCAGTCAGTGACCTTGAACTTTGACATTCTGACCCTGATTGATAGGGTTTCATCAAAACAACAAGTGCATGTCATCCGCTAAGAAAGGTCTAAGTCAGTCACGTAGAAGAAATGTTATTGTGCAGAAATCATTTTTCTTCTTCTAGTTAATGACCATGTTTACCGCAGATTGGTAGGTGTTTTCCTTACTCCCAGTGAAACCCAGCTACAAAGCTTTGTAACTGTAAAATGATGGAGAACTGGAGTTATTGTCTGGAAACCATTTTTCTTCTTTGTCAGTGGCCTTAACCTTTGACACAAAAAATTGACATGTTCTTCTTTACCCCAAGTGCAAGCCAGCCAAAAGTTTTTGTTTACTGTAGATGGTGGCCAGTTTGAACTATTGTGCAGAAGTGTTGCCGACTGACCTATCGACAAAAGAACATCATGACATAATATGCTGTCATGGTGACATTGACCTTTTTGCATAAAAATACACTAAGTGCAAGCATATAACATTCCTATAATACATGGCCAAAAAAAAAATATGTGTTTCCTATTGTGCTGGTTTTAAAAGTAGGGTAGGTAGGTACTTTTTTTAAAAACATTAGATATATTATAATGATTAGTATATATAATGTACAAAGCACTTCAAGTACTGGGCTAAAACAGCTCAATTAGTCGATCTGATGCACAGATGAATTTCAGGATTTTTGGGGAAATATTTTTTTACCATGAAAGGGAAAAGACTGCAAGGGCAATGAAAAACAGGGATGGTTGGAATCACACAATTTTTGTTTTGGCCTAAGTCAAATCTTTAAAAAGACAATGACTTTCTCTGTTGAAACATCATCTCAGGATGCATCTGTTAATCACCTCTTATGATATACAGGACAGTGTAGTGAACCTTTTATAAATCAACGAGACCTGAGCTTGGAATTTAAATACTCATCAAAGTGACCTACTTTCATT
Organism: Megalonaias nervosa; assembly: GCA_016617855.1. Lineage (NCBI taxonomy): Eukaryota > Metazoa > Mollusca > Bivalvia > Unionida > Unionidae > Megalonaias > Megalonaias nervosa. The sequence goes on along the minus strand of JAECUM010020312.1, from coordinate 28,898 downwards.
ATGAGAGTTCACTACTCATCAAAATGCATCTCTTTGGCAAATTTAATGATTCCAGATATGACAGTGTGTATATGGGGTGCAAAAAGCTTGAGCTAAACAAAAACGCTTCACCAAGAAAATGCAACTAATGTACAAAGTTAGGCCCCTTCCTATCAGGTAGGTGATATGAAACACACTACAAATTATTGCCAGTGACATAGGATGAAAGAATGGTTGAGATGCAGTAAGGCTGTACATATGTATATGTTCATTATTTAGATCTTGCCTAATTAGGTTTTCTTACTATTTTACTCACCATCTGTCTACAATGAGCCTGCCAACAATGGTCTATCTTCTTCAGGAACTGTTCATAAGCAATGGTTTCTGTAAGATTGTTAAGGCATACTAAAACCACATGGAAAACAAGTTTCAAAGTACTGTACAGGTTAAAACAATCACTTGTTAGATAACAACATCTACTTTAAACAAATTACACTATAATCCAGTGTTCTAAATTGTTTCAGTACTTTGGACTTTAAAGCAACTGAAATTATTGATGGAAAAAATATAAAAAATTTATAGATTTTTTTTACCAGTCAATTGTGGGCCAAATGGCAGGCATTAATTTCTTAAGTTAATATAATCATTTATTTTCAGCACAGCTAAGCTTGCAAAGTCTTTGGTGATGCTAGTATAACAAAGATTCAATCACATACTCAAGTCACTAGCAGTTGTCATTTTATACTGCCAATATCTATAGTACACCATCTCTACCCCATACTCAAGTCTCCAGCAAGTCTACCACATACTTAAGTCTCGAGCAAATCTACCCCGTGCTCAAGTCTCTAGCAAGTCTACCCCATACTCAAGTCTCTAGCAAATCTACCACATACTCAAGTCTCTACCAACTCTACCCCATACTTAAGTCTCTACTAACTCTAACGCATACTCAAGTCTCTACCAACTCTAACACATACTCAAATCTCTAGCAAATCAATCATAATCAAATCTCCAGTAGCTGTCATTATATATTTCCAACTATCTATAACATAACAATTTTACCACATATTCATGTCTCTAAAAGCTGTCATTACATAATGCCTAATATAGATAGTAGGGCAATTCTATCACATATTCAAGTTGCTAGCAGCTGTCACTGTACACTGCCCAACATTAAAAGTATAACATTTGACCACATAATCAAGTTGTTAGCAGCTGTCATTATACATTGCCAAATATCCACAGTATAGCAATTCTAACACATATTCAAGTCTCTAGCAGCCATGATTAAACGCTGCCCAATATCTAAGGTATAACAACTCTACCAATACTCAATTCTCTAGCAGCTATCATTATATACTGCCAAACAGCTATAGTGTAACAATTCCAATATATACTCGAGTTGCGAACACCTGTCATTATATAATGCTAAATATCTATAGTATAACAATTCTACCACATACTCAAGTCTAGCAGCTGTCATTATATATTGCCAAATAGTAATAGTATAACAATTTTAACACATACACAAGTCACTAGCAGCTGTCATTTAATTGCCAAATATCCACAGAATAACAACTCTACCATATTCTCAGATCACTAGCAGTGGTCATATTACACTACAAATATCTATAGTATAACAAGTCCACCATATACTCAAGTCACTAACAGCTGTCATTACACATTGCCCTATATAGATAGTATAGCAATTCTACCACATACTCAGATCACCAGCAGCTGTCATTATACACTGCTCAATGTTTACAGTATAACAATTCAACAACCTACTCAAGTCTCTAGAAGCCTTCATCATACAATGTCAAACAGCATAATAATTTTACCAGATACTCAAGTATCTAGCAGCTGTCATTATACACTGCCAAATATCTATAGTATAACAATTCTACCAGATACTAAAGTCTGTAGCAGCCGTCATTATGTGCTGCCCAATATCGATGTTATAACAATTCTACCACATACTCAAGTCACTAGCAGCTGTCATTATACACTGTCCAATATTTATAGTATAACAATTCAACCACACACTGTACTGTCACTAGAACCTGTCATTATATATTATCCAATATCTACAGCTGAACAATTATTCAACTACTAAAGTAACCTGCAGCTGTCATCATACATTGCCCAATATGTATTTTTTACTCAATACCCCAAAAAGCAAACACTTTCAAAGGATATTCTAAAAACTGCTGCAAGTTGGACTTGACATGGTTTTCACACACTTGCTTCAGCTGATCATAGAGGGTAGCAGACATCTTGTATGAACACATATTCTCGACTGCCTGATACAGTTCTTCCAAACTTGATTTGATGGCATGGCTTTTGTGTATTGCTTCAACTGCTTCACTTAACTTCCCCCAGGTTTCTTGCTGATAGTTCTCTGGCAAATTTGGTTTCTCTGAAATGAGGACATTAAATAATTCACAGGAAATGGCATATTTAAACGTATGGCAATTTTAAAAAACAAACATTAAATTAAAGCCATTTTATAATTTAGTTAAAAATACTTGTGTTTCCAGAGTTATTCTACTCCAAAATTGAAAATATATCATCGATATACAAGGACATTTTGATAATAAACATACACCAATGTGCCTGTAATTAATAGTTCCACCACAACAATTAATCTTTTTAGCACCTCAATATCACTTTACCAATGACCCATTGCAGGGCCACCTGCTGTCACCTGGTCTAAACAACTTTATAGCATTACAAACTACTGGTAAACAGGTGATAGCAAAAGGTGGTTAGGTCCCACACAACAGACTAAAATGTTGGCTTGAACAACTCCAAATATATTAACTGGATTTAGTTCACATTTAAAAGTCAGCTTACTTTCATTAAAAGCATTAAGTCTGAATATTTTTCAAATGCATGTGCAATTAGCAAGATTTTCTTATACAAATGTGGGCAGGTGCAGCTTAGTGCAACTAGTGGACCTATTACTTTCGATCAGTGTGGTCCAACATCTTCAACACCATATAGATATAGATATATTGTAATTTATAATAATTATACAAAAATTATAGAACTGACTTTTTGTACGAGTGCAGGCCACAACAAAATGCAGGCCTGTAGTTGGAGCTCTCGGATTTAGACTTGAGAACTTTAAACTTTCTGAAATCAGTGGGGTAAATAGGCAGACAAAGAGGTGAAATGCCACCCTTTATGCACCTCAAAGGCAGAAGGGTGGGGAAGTATGGACAGGTGTGTGCAGATAGGTTGAAAATTTTAATTCACACCAATAACTTACAACAACCATTTTACTAAACCTGAGCCAAATAATATAAAAAAGAAATACTCATCTACATGAAAATATTACAAGTTATTGTGTTTTATTCAGCAAAATTGCTGTTCAAGATTATTTTTGCTAAAAATGGCAATATCCAAAGTATTGAAAACAGGTGTCAGATCTTGAGGTATAAACTCTCTCATCCTACTGTTACAGGATGAGTATGAAATAAAATTGTTTACTTTTACCATTACTATAAACCTCCAAAATATCAGTTTGTTTCTGATTGGGTTATAAATGCACAGAATGTCAGTCTACGTCAAGATACCTGTGTGAATTTTCGGCAGTAATCTTATACATGCAGACATAAATTTTAATCATTAAACTGACATAAAAGTTGATTTAAAAAGTATAAAAATATACCATGTTTTATAACTGTTTTAATTACTCTTTGAACAACCCCCACCCACCCCAAGCTGATACATTACCAAGAATACTAAATATTCAAAGGAGAAAAACAGAGTTGAAGTTTTCAGCTCAAGAAATGGTGAATCAAATTTGCTTTTCAACATGTACTGGGCAAAATGACAAGCCATAGGGTGACTTTCACTCAGCTCACCCACTAGCATGGATCCTGGTCAGATGTTTTTAAAACAGTTCCAATTAAACTGTGATTTAATTCTGAGTGCTATTGTGGTCTAACCCCAAGACTAAATTATTTATTGATGGTTAGATTACTAGATGGTTTTCAGTATATAAACTGTACAAATTTAGATCTTTATATCATTCACACTCTTCCTTATAAAGACATGACCATCCAGCAGAGTGCATATGAATCTATTATATGTCTGTCCATCAGTTCAATGCTTATTGTAACCTGAATTCTGTCTACACCAATTTGAAAGAGTGCTAATATTTGATATGATTCAAGAGAATGCACAGATGACAACAAAGATTTAGAACGAAGATATAGCCCCCTGGGGATGAAGTGGTGGAGGTCAAAGTTTGACACACTATTAATTCATTTTAAAGCACCCTGATAACTCACTTATCCACTTGTAACACAAAGGAAGCTGTGGATCACAAAATGTTTTCTTGTGTGTGTGTGATTTGGATTTTTAACATATCTTTAACAATTTTTCAGTCATATCACTATGATGACTGCAGTGTGGCAGTTTATTGTAATGTCTAGCACTGGGGCATCATTCCGCAGACATGTAGCATCATGTCCCACCCAGTCACATTATCCTGACACCAGGCTGACCAGTCCTAGTGCCAACTCCTAATGCTGAGCACCAGGTGAGGCAGCTGGTACCATTTTTATAAATCTTTGGTATGACTTTGCTGAGGTTCAAACCCATGACCTCTTGCAGCTGAGGTGGACGCACTAACCACTAGGCCATCAGAGTGGTCTAAATAGTTGTCTTATAAAATGGGCAAAATATAGGCATTTACTTCTTTAACATGAAAAAAATCACACTCTAAAGTGGTAAATGAAAGCCTGATATATCACTTGTTTTATTTTTGAAACTGGAATTGGTGCTTGGAAATTCTGAATCATCAATATCGATAATAGAAATGCTTACAACTGCAACACTATGAATGAGACTGCTTATGCTGGGTTGATGTTTACAGACACTACCATCAATGAATTATAAAGGGAGAGGTGTAAAGGCTCAAAATAAATTTCTCCTATTGCACTGGTTTTAAAATTGGGGTATGTAGGTAGGTAGGGTTTTTTTATAACATTATATATATTATAATGATTAGAATATATAAAATACTATAAACTTCATGTACTAGGCTAAACTGGCTCAATTTGATGCACAAAACAATTTTCAGAAATTTAAAGAAAAAAGATGTCTGCAGTGTGGCAGTTTATAGTGATGTTGAGCACCGAGGCAACATACTAAAATGAATCTGTCCTTGTAAAGGAAACAACAGTGCATAATTACATTACAACAGTTGTTCTCTGCTTTTTTTGACATGACTGGTTGCAGAGAGCAACTGTCAAAGGCACGTTTTTGCTGGAGTGTCAGTGTGGTTATTCAGGCAGATTATTGGGCCTTCTTAACCATAATAAAGCCTGTATCACCGAGAACTAATGCGTGGGATGGTTATGACATGCTGCTCTTAGCCTGGGGTGATGCTGCTTTCCATGCATGCATCATCGATTCTGCTCTAAGGCCAATAGCCACTCGATACACAGGCATTCTGTTCTGACATGGATTAATACTAAGCAGTAAGTGTTTTGCAGGATTTAATGCCATGGATAAAAAGAAGAGGGATCATACTTACCATCTGCATAAAAGTTTAGGGTCTACCATTCAAGTTGGAGGGTGAGTTGCTAAAGTAAGTGGGAGTTTGGGGACCTCCCCCAAGAGGTACAGTGTTGTTTTTTTTTAAAGTAGCCGGGTATAAACTAAAAATAGTCTGGTAAATCACACGGCTCTCCGATGATAAGCCCTGTAAAAAGGGTCAGTCAAAATAAATGTCCACTAGTAGGGAGTGGACTGATAATCTGCCTGAATAACAACGACATCCAGCAAAAAATCATACCTCAGACAGCTGTTCTCTAACACCAGGTATGTCAGAAAGAACAAAAAAAGGTCGAGAACTTGCTGGTCTACAGGACTGACGATTCCTGTCACTTGATTTTAAATTTGCTTGATAAATAAATAAATAAACCATATACAATCCTTTTCTCGTTGCTGTACATTTAAGATGCTGAAAACAATTTTTTTTCTCATGAATATAGCTTTCGATTATTATTAAGCCATTAATCACAGGGCCAGAAGTCAAATATAATGTCGTACCTTTAAAGTTTTTTATCACAAGCTTTTTGGCAGTTCCTGTTTTACTTGTCAAAGGTGAGGCATGTCTACTAATGCCATTGCTACCAGGAGTGGGGATGGCTGAGAAGTTTGCCTTTCTCTGAGATTCCGTCATAGCAAGTGATTCTTCCAGAAACTCTCGGGGCTTTTTGGAGAGGGGGGATATGTTGTTCTCCGAACTTTGTCGACGTTTCTTGCGATTACTTTCCTCTTCGGCCTTTTCCTGGTCATGTGAGACCCGTTTATTTGCATTTGAGAGAGGCATGCATTCCTCATACGGCCAATAAATGGCCTAACACAAGGACGAAACCAAAAGATACTGTATGAAATGAACAAGTTTCTCTATCACCTGTTTCTGGCTATTGTCAATATGGCGGACACCTCGCGTGAAAGTTCTAAACCAAGAGCAGATAACTCCGATTAGTGGCACTTATTCAAAATTTGTGACATATCTCAGTTTTTCTACATTTCATCCATTTGTGTTAAATGAAACATGTATGCGTCTAAGAAAAATAACAAAAGTCTTGAAGGACTGAAACAATATAAGCCCCATGCTTTTATATCAACTTTTACTCTCGTGGTAATGCTGTGTTGATTCACATAATAGTTGACTTTTCAAGCATTATCACATATGCACGTGTTCGTATACCGGTGTCCCCTTTTTTTAAAAAAAAATATAAATCTCTGCTTTATAATATATAAGAAAACTGACTAAATAGCTACAAGGTCATTTTTCATATTGATACTGAGTTAAGTAAATATAAACAACGGAAAATATACAATAAAATGTTGACTGCTTGCTCAGAGAGCATAGCAGATATACATGAATGTGTCTTTGTTGACTAAAGGCAGTGAGTCATTTGTAAGGGAAGCCACTTTAAAGACATGTAGTCGTTGTGATTATGTTCATGCAAGTTGTGGTGGGAATTAAAATTTGTAAGGGGCAAAATTTAATAGACATTTGACGTGAAAATATACGCTGTGCCTAAATTGTCAGTATCATATTTTTGTTTTCTTCGAAAAGGCCTTTGTTGTTTGCAGATATCAACTCAGCTATATAACTTTTACACATATACGTTTTCCAGGGATGCAGTTTCACGATAACTAATTACTCAATACTGACCGATGCACCTTGCGATACATGATAATCCTTAACGGATGCTGGTGATGATAGCGAACCAAGAAATAAGTATTAATTTTTACAAAAGAATAGGATTGAGAAATATCACACACAAGAGAACTCGCTCTACAAAGAACCACATGTCTTTTTTATGCTTCTAACATAAATCACTTTTACGTTAACTGTATTGCTAAAGGTGCTCTCTCTCTCTCTCTCTCTCTCTCTCTCTCTCTCTCTCTCTCAGAATTCGACTACTAGAGATAACTGTGGAAAGAAAGGGGCAGCAGAGGAGAACAGACCACTTGTCTGAATTGTCATTGTCTAAAAAATAAAGGTTCCTACGAAGGCTGAAAATAAGGTCGATAACGCTAAACCAAAACCTCTAATTGACCATGAGATTTTCTCTAATTGGTTTAGCTTATCTCGTTACTTTATCTCCAACTCTTTGTTTTTATTTTATGGTGTGTTTCGTTTACTCGCCGGGTCACTCAATATTGGTCGTTCACCTCCTCTGCTGCTGTAAATTAAACAGCCAGTATAAATATTATCAATAATGGTTGGAGAACCACACTCAGCTAGATTAGCTCGAGAGCGACTAGAGGCAATTAAAAAATATTTACCTGTCCGTGATTCTGTCAAGCAACAACTACAATCACGTCAGGAATCTCAAGTTGAATTTGCAGAGGATACAAAACAATTATTTTAACATATTACAGAAACAACTAAAGGTCTTCTTCCAACGTTAGAGAAACCGCTGAAGCAACTGGAAAAATAGCAGAAAGAACAAAACAAACAAAAAGGATTTTACGGGGACTTCCAGCTGATATAGCTGCTGCTCAGCAAATACTTATACCTGAAGGCGCTGAAGCACCACTAGCCCCTAAACCAGCTGAATTAGCTATTACAAAAAAGACAAAAATAAAGATTGATCTGACTGATAGATTCACTGAAGGAGCGTTAAAACATATTAGGGAAATTGACAAGGAGGATTTACACACTTTTGCTGTTGATACCTTAAAAAATAGAAAATCTTTTTTGAATCCCGAACACGCCGAAAAACTTGTAGATCGTGAAGGCTGGTATAAATGGATATATCGCATAAACACAGGAGTTGATCAAGTTAGAGATAATGATTCAGATTATATTGAGTATAAACTAAATATAAATGAATACGCTAGATACTTAAAATTACAAAGAGAAGGTGTGAGGCAACAACAACTAGAACAGAGACAAATAACACATGAAGAAAGAGCACAGGCAAAACGAGTAAAAGAATTAGAAAAACAACAAAGAAAAGAAGAAAGAACGTAAAAAACAATAAAAAGTAAAAAGACAACAACAGAAACCAAGTAAAGAAGAAGAATCTCAAGATTTTCTCTTCAGTACAGAAGAATGGTGGAGACGATATGAAAAGAAAGAAAAAGAATCTCAGAAAGAATTTAAAGAATCAGGACCATCATCTACTGGAAGCGATCTTACTACTCAAGGAAGTGGCCTTATTACTTGTCCTAATAACGTCCTTGCTGATGTTAATCGACTAGAAATCCTCATTGGAGGAAAACGAGCTGGTAATAATTCCCCAGAAATAATTAATGAAGCAGCTGATATTTGTAAACGATTATTTACAGGCGGTATCATGGATATTAATGTGTATCGGTCTCTCATTAATGAAATCGCCGATGACTACCACAGTGATTGAGTATGTAATTAGATATAGTTACTATAATAAGATGATCGTACATAATACTCAACGTGGACTGACCATGGTCAGGGTAATAAATTCACGATTACCAGTATACAAAACAACCTACGGAGATGGATTAGGTGATGTTGTTCAGGGTCTATTTAGAAGGATAGCCCCAAAAGCAATACTGATTGCAAAGCAACTGGGAATGAAAGATATTGATGTTGTTCGTGAAAAAGGCCCCAGTGATCTTGGTAATCTTGCTGGTAAAGCATTCTCAGCAATCAAGGATAGACTAGCACGATTAATACGACGAAGACCTCAACCAGTAAAATTACCCAGCACTGAAGTGATCCCCGTAAATGTTAGTAAAAGAATAAATCAAGCTGCGAATCAAAAACTAGCAGAGTTGGCTGATGTGCCACTATCAGAAAAAGAAAAAAAATATAACCGCTAGTCTGATAGCTGGAAGTGGTCTTTGTGTTAGACGACAGCAAATAAAATAAAGATGTTCAAACGTATATCTGATTCCGCATTCGACACGGACGCACCAGTACTCAAAGATGAATCTGTGCGCGATTATCAGTATTATTCTTATGATGCACGAGAGCCAAACCAGCGTGGGCGAATTGAACTTCAAGTTCAAGATACAAGCAGATATTTCTTACCCGCTGAAGCATTTATTGAAGTAGAATGTGAAATTTTAAATATCGCTAATCCTGCAGTACCAGTAGCATATGGAGACGATATTAAAGTTGGTTTTGTTAATAATGGCATTATGGCGTTGTTTGACAGCGCTACGTACATGATTGATGGAAAAAATATTGAATCAATTCAAAAAGACGTCGACGTTGCCACAACAATACTTGGCCTTGCAAGATACAGTGACGATTACTCAAGATCAGCTGGACCGTCAATGATGTTTCCAAAGGATACTTCTGATCATCCACAAAACATTAATGTAACTATGGGTAATGTAAGAGATGCCGCCAACACCGGCCCTACCCCTGCAGTAATATCAATGAATGTAAATTTTAACTTAGGATTTGCAGCACTTAAATCAATGTTAAAAGGTGGAAGAAGAACATTTTCGTGTACAATTCCACTGTCACATATCTTTGGATTCTGTAGAAATGTCAGAAAAGTCATTTTCGGAGCTAAGCATACAGTTGTACTCGTACGAAATGCTACAGATAATGATGCAATATGGCGACCCGCTGGTGATGCTGGTAAAGTAATTCTTACAAAACTTTCATTGTGGATGCCAGTATTAACTCCATCTATTGCTGAAGAACAAAGATTAACTTCGTTTATGGATCAAGGTGGTAAATCAATGTTATCTTGGTTGACAGTAACAACAGATGCTGTGCAGAGCACTGTTAATGGTTTATTTACTTGGCAGATAGCTTCTCAGCAAGGAATAGCCGCACTACGACGACATATATTTATTGCTTTTCAAAATGTTGCACGAGTAAACAGTCAAGAACGTAATATAATGATATTTGACAATCTAGAACCATCTAAAGATATTTTATTAAATTTTGAGCAAAATCATGTAGCACGTGCATATCATCGTTTAATGACATATATGGGCCGTGATCAAAATGTTGATACTGGTTTACAAATATCACAGTTAGATTTTACAACTTTATATCCAATTTATTATTTTTCACTAGAACATTTAGATTTATTCAGACAATCTGTTGTTGACATACATTTTCGAGCTCGTGTGAATAGAAATATTGTAGATATTCCTAATTACAGAGTAATCGCTGTTATACTCAGTGATAGAACAATGTTTCTTGAAGGTGTTGGTGGACGAATGAGAGTTGTTGATGCTCCAGTAGAAAACATGTAATTAGATCGTTTATGATATTATAATGTCATATAATCACGTTAGTGTTACCCTGACTCCTGGTCAGATTAAAAGGCTACAATCAGCATCAAAAGATAACTGCGGAATAAAAATATCGCTAAAAAAAGAACAAATGAGTGGTGGAAATAAATTATCGTTGACCGAGCGTCAGTTCAGAAACTTCAATGAAGCCAAAAAATCAAATAAAGTTTATAAAACTTAATCTTTCTGCGGGTGCCATTAAAGACATCGCTAAGACGGGTGGTATATTTCCATTTCTTGCAGTTATACCAGCATTAATAGCCGCTGCAGCCCCAGCTGTTGCAAAAGCAGCTGCATTAGGCGCTGTTGGAACCGCTGCTGGAATGGCATTAAAGAAAGCAACCGGACAGGGAATCATGCACGCAGAAAGCTTAAAAAAAAGATCACGGGCAAAACAACACGGAAGAATTTTTAAAATATGTTAGCAGCATGCAAAGTATTCCAATCTGGTATTCAACATTACCAACACAAAAATTAACTGATCCGCCAATATGTGGTCGTGAAGTACTCGCTGTACTTGATGCTATTTCGTCATCAACAACGCCACCTCATAAAGTCGTGCATGAATATACTACGTTGTCACATTTAAACAGACATTAGTAAATATAATGGTATATATTTACCGAAGATCTTCTCGCGGTAAAGCTCAGCAGCAAGGTGATTTATCTAAATATGCAACTCTTGACCAGCTCAGAAATGAAATCGATGATTTATTAAACATTACAAGTGTGGATCAAAATGAAGTCGTTGTTTTTCAGGATAAACAAGGACGATTAAAAACAAGTAATATACAACTGCCAGATGTACTCATACGAATTCCTACCGCGGTTGTTAATAATATCGTTACTTTTACTGATCAAGGTAAAATACAAGATTCCGGTAAGTCAGTTAACGATTATATCAAGAAAGCTGGTGATTCATTCACGGGTCACATTATCATGAATCAAAATAAAATTATAGACCTTGGAAACCCAACCGCAGATACGGACGCTGCAACGAAGAAATACGTCGACGATCAAGAATCTAAGTACGTATTAGCCAACGGTGGTATAATGCGTGCATTTCTCAAAATGAATAATAATGGTATTAATAATCTCAGAACACCAGAATTAGATTTTGATGCTGCGACGAAAAAAAACGTCGATGATAAGGAAATTCCAGTAACAACTTCGTTAACAACAATCAATGATGAAATGACCGCATTTAGAACTGATTTTTCTAATCACGTACAAACGTTCTTAAATTTTCGTCGAAATATAAACAGATCTATTAATGAATTTTTTGGAAGTCCACCAACTGTTGACATAAAACTCTTCGACGTTAACACGAAACTCAATGATATTATCAGTGGAATCCCTAATATTATTAGTAAAACTAAACTGATTAAAATTCCACACAAACAAATTAACAATATCGTGTACACAGTAGCACCAGGATCATCAACATGGACACCGCGCGATAACAGTCTCGAACATACCGCAGAAGTAACTGGGTTATACAGGCTATCCATGTATAGTTTGGAAATTACTGCGGCCACATCATCATCACCGAATGTATATTATAATCCTCTACTGGTGATGCTAAATAAGAACACCAAAGAAACATTTACGTTGATATCAACGGAAATACCCCCGAGACGTTACCGGTGGCGTCTGGAATTCGTAGCTTAAACTCCTCAATTAATTACTTAATTAAATGACAACGTCATTAAGTATAATGAATCAAACCCAAGGACCCCAGTCCCACATCGACGTTCAACGTCACAGATATAATCAAATATGTAAATGTCAGATTGAATTAAAAAATATCATCGACGATTATATAGCAAAAGTAAAAATATATCGCAGACGTATGGTTGTCATTGATATAATTGTTTACTCAGTTTCTGCTATTATTGCTGGAGCCGGATTATTATTATCAACAATAACAATGACAGCGCCTGCAGTTGTAACAATTGTCGTTTCAACTTCAACGACTATCGCAGGCATTCTCAGTATTATCGCTAAGAAGATAGCTACATGTACAAATGATAAATTACACGAGTATATAATAAAATTGCATACAGCAACAACAGCTTATTCTAAACTATCGTCATATATTTCGTCGTACCTCAGTAATGGTAAAATATCTGATGAGGAGTTCACAACGATAATGAAAACCTACGATGAAGAATTCCTTGACAATAGCCAAGGCGAAAAAATGGAGAATTAAATTCCCGATTTAAAATAATAACAATAATAATAATGTCAACGTCCTTGACTGAGTCAAGAGAATTATTACAACAGATCGTCACTAATACAGCACCGTCAAAAACTACAATGATATCATTAAGTTCGACCAATCCTGAGTTTAGCGTTAACTTTCCAACCGCAATTCCAGCAAAAGAAATAGCATTAGCACAATTACGGGTTTATTATAGTAGGCCAAATATTAGATCAAAACCATTCGGTGGACTACAACCGAATAATTCATTAGTATTTGCAAATAAGAATAAACCTGATGGAACTCATGACCGGCAAGTAGTTAGTATTCTAACGGGTAGTTATCAAATAGAACAGATCAATGATGAGTTTCAACGCAGAATTAAATCTATTACAGGAAAAGAATCAAAAATAGCAATTACTGCTTACGAACCAACATTATCAGCAGCGATTGAAATAAATTCTCCTGATTATTCTGTAGATATTTCTCAAAGTTCTATTAGATCAGTATTAGGCTGGCTTGAAGTTGAACTAGTTTATAAAGGCCCACCAGAACCACAACGATCTGATTTCGTTACAGATAAAAAAATATTTATAAAAATCCCAGAATATAGAAAAAATGAATATCCATGGACAAGAGGAGTAAAATATATTAATAGAATTGAAACCTATTTTACAGATGTATTTGATGGTAATAAAGGTAAAGTAACAACAATCAGTGTTGAATTAATTCAATCATACTCTAGTCCGATTAAATCTGAGCATGAACGTGTACTTAATGATCAACGAAATTTATTTTCTAGCATCAACACTTCCTACAATGATGATTTAAAAAATCAGATAATTGAAACACTACAACATTTAAATCAAATTGCATCAGATCTAGAATATATGAATAAGGTTATCGTTGACAGAGAAAAATTATTAATAAACCCATCGACAGATAAATACGTAGTAAGTTGTATAGTTAATGAAGACGGCTCAATTCAGCGTGTTCCACTTAATCGTGTATTTAAAACAGTATTTCTTAAATTTTATGGAATTACAGAAGAACAGCTACCAACATTTGTAATTCCGGGATTTAACTCTGAAGAGCTAAAGAAAAATGTTAATGATCTTATTGATGAACATTTTAAAAGAATATGTGATTCATGAAGAAAATTAATCCCGCCACCAACCATTCTTAAACATAATAATGATCCACACGGTGGAGGCCGTGATATCTCACCTGGTATTGTTAATATAACATCAACGATCGCAGTCAATGTAGTATGTGACGTAATTGACGGCAGCTATCAAGTAGATCGTTCAAAGTCTAGCCAGGCCCAGCAAGGATATATATTATATTCATTCAGTCCTCAAGCTCCACCTATGTGGTTAATTGTATCTGAGCCAATTAATCCCGTTTATCTACGTGTACATAATCCGTTATTATCAAGGATACATTTCAGACTTACTGACCAGACAGGACACGTTCTGGATTTAAGAAATGAAGAATTAAATAATAATCTGTATGTACGCTCATAGAGCGTTATCGTAGAACGTCCGAGTAAATATTCTATGATATAATCTGGGGGAAAAACATTATCTGATTCTGAAATAATATATTTATTTTTTTTTTACTGATTTTTCATGATCTGATGGGCTAAATGGTACTCTGATTAATGAAATGGTTACAAATTCTTCAATTTGATGGGTTAAACAGTACTCAAAATTGTTAAAATCTGAATAAATAATCAAATTTCCTATAATAATATATGTTTGAGGCAATTACACATAAAATGAAGCGAGATAACTCTGCCGAGCAAAAACTCTCTCTGTAGAGTAAATTAAGCGATTATATCGCTTGTTACTACGTCGTTACCTGTAATATATTACAAACGCGGTTGTAATATATGTATTTTAACCTAGCAAATGAAAACTTATACAGAAAATGTAATGTGCGATTATTTTACACAGTATATTTTATGAAGTGTGTTTGAAAATTGAAGTAAATCCATGCTACAGTTCTACAATAGCTGATTTTATTCACTACGCCAAGTGTGGCATGTTATATTGAGCTGCATGTACACGCCAGGTGTGGCATGTTATATTGATCTGCATGTACTCTTCAACTTCCGGACTTCCTGTGTAGAATTATCATATTTTATAAAGTGTGTTTGGAAATTGAAGTAAATCTATGCTACAGTTTTACAATAATTGTGATTTTTATTCAGTATACTGGTCGTACGTAATTTACCTGCTTATTCAGCATCAGGTAACTATACGATAATTTCTTGAACGTGTATTTGTATGAATCGGAAAGAGGTGCAGTGTTATAACGTTGGATTATCATACTGAGGACCGCGGTTCGATTCCTGTGGCTGACAAGTGTCGACAGTATTCGGAACGATGCCATTTTCCTAATGGTTGGGGAGCGAAGCAAAGCTCCAAGGAATTCAATAACCTCTCATCACGTTAAACAACGTGGTGAGTGTGTTTTGCACTTACCCCGGGGTTTGATTTGGTGGGGGGTTATTGAATTCGCAGTGCCTAGACAGTCCTCTGAATCTCTAAAGTTTCGTTTCGTTTAGTGATTTGCTGGGGGATGTGTCTATGCAAGCTCCCTAAAATAATCAGTAGCATGCGTGAGCTCTCTACCTCATTAAAGAGTACTCCATAAAGAAACATTCAGAAAGAATGTTGCCAAAAAGAAAACTTTGTGGGGTGCCAATAACGGTCATAAGAAAGACATCATCATGCAAAGGACCCCTCAAAGGAACCACAGGCAATGAAGGGGCCCCAGTGACGGGTTAAATCCCGGAATTACGATGCTACTGATTATTTTTGATATTTATTTTGTTATATGGATTTAATTTAAACAAATATTTATTATATAATGAACTACGAAAATATTAACGATATTATCTCTGCTATTGAAAAATTAAAACATGACGGAATAAAGATATCTGATAATCTTGATCCTCAGAAAATTATATGTGATTTTGAATCATTACAACAACGAAAATTCGATAATAAGTATACATTACCATCTGATTATAGATTCATGAAATTAATTTATCAATCTATGTTAGAATCCTTAGTAAACAACACACAAGTAAAGCTATTTGCACCTTTTGCACGTTCAATCGAAAAGATTAGATCCGAATTGTCTCACGAGTAGGAAAGAAAAAAGATTGTGAATAATCGTGTAATGCAGTTGAGAAAGATTATGTCATTTGATTCTGTCAAAAGTGACACTGAGAGCAGCGACAGTGAAGGTGGACCTTTGACTGTGGTGATGGCTAAACAAAACCCTTGGCAAAATTGACAGAGTTGAACTATACAGTAAAAAAATATTTATTTATTCTCAATCAGATTATTTTTTTCTGTTTTTTGTTATTGACCCACCTACCAGAGAGGATAGAGTTATCTCGTTTCATTATCTGACATATTCAAATATTATCTGCTGATCATATTTTATTGAAAATGCAGATTTGTATATTTTATTTGCAACAAGTTGTACCGAATATGGATGAATGCAAAAATATCTGGCAGCTGCACTCATTGATGAAAATATTATTTCTTGGCCTGTTTCTGCATTTACGGCTTTAATAACTCTCCTTGCAAACTTTTTACATTTTCCTGTATTTCCACGTGCAGAATTCTGACTGTGTAATAGTTTGCAGGTTACATAAATGATTATTTTTTGGATTTCCATCAATATGATCAATTACAAGTCCATCTTTAATGACCCCATAAAAGCATTCATAGATGAATCTATGTGAGAAATAATTTCTATTTCCACTAGTATTAAATACAAAATAACCAAATTTATCAACACTACCGACTGGTTTTTTCAATCGGCAGTTTCTGATCACACCATAACGAGATGCTTCACAATTTTTTATAATTCAATGCGCTACAAACTCATTTTGCTCCATTTATATAATAATATTATTTGTTTAAATCAATATTTTGAAAAATCTAGGGAGATAATCTTCTGCGGTTTTTATAGGAGATTCGACATTTTTTTATCATAATATCGTTCTAGTTCTCTATATTTTTTACCACCGCATTTTACACATAACTGAGTTTTTCCTCTGACTCCAACACCACACTGCACACACGGTTTTGGTCCTAGACTTCCATGTCTAACGCTTTGCATATGGTAGCCGCAGAATTCATTTACGCATGCTTTGTTACAAGAAGAAGTATATCCGATCATAAGCCAATTACATCGATTCTTTGTTTGAATCATTATATATATATATATATATATATATATATATATATATTAAAATTCAATTTAAATATATATTTGTCTTAATTATAATAATGGAGGAATTATCCGCAATTGAACCTTCCGCCGTCTCAACTGGAGCTAGATTTGATCTTGACAAACTACAGAAATCTAAATTTAGTTTTTGGATGCAAGATCTGGCTTTAACAAATTTGGATATAACTAAACGTATCCGTGAAGCCAAGAAGGAATTTCGAGACGATGGTGCGGCACATGTGTGGTCGACATTCAGGATCATAATACCATCGATGCTAGAATGAGTGACGAACGAGGTAAAAATATTATCAACTATCTCGATAATAAGCGATATATTATTCTAGGAAAATTTATTGCAAATACAGACGAAGACACTTGGATTATTCGTGATAAGCGCGACCCTATACGCGTTACTGGAAATAACACTGTTACATTAAATAGCAAATCCAAACCCGGAATACTGACTGGTATTGACAAACCGTATTATGAACGAGAGTATCCTGTGACTGAGGTAATCTATGCAATATATCCGCTGAATAATAAACCTGACGTCAATGATCTCAAGCCGATGAGACTGTCAGAGTCAAGAATAAATTGTATAGCTGAACGGGTTACAGAACACTTCACAAACGCGATACGTGGCAATGGTTTAACGGATTTACGACGTAAAAAAATAAATGAGTGGGCAGAAGCAGTTAAAGATACCAGAGCGTCTATCAGCGACGTTGCTGAGCTGGGAAAGATATTAAAATTCCCAATAACAATGAAGACGTTAACCGGAGAGGTTTTGTATAAATCGAAAGATGAATCAAGAGGAGCTTCGATAGATATTATTGATCATAACGCACACGCATGGACTGTGACAGTAACAATATTTCCACGAGACAGAACGGTTAAATTTTATGATGGTCATTTATTTGATTTTATTAGAAATATCAGTAAAAGTGACCCTGTATCTGTTTGGTTGTTTCAAAATTCAGAATATGAATATTACGATCAGTTTGTACGGCCTGGTGGGGGTATTTATCGTACAGAATCTCTTCATAGAGAAATGAAAAATCTTGCGCTGAAATATACTTCTGACGATGTCAAGGTTGGACAATTACCGTTCCATCAGTTGCTGCTCACTTTGCTCAGGAGAAACATTCATGGAAACCGACACGATTGGAATTTCTTGAAGATGTCCAGAAAAGTTGTATTGAATATCGGCACGGTGGATTATGGAATACTAAATACGATTATAGCGACGTTATCTCAATTGATATGGTAGCATGTTATCCTGGAAGTTTTCTTGGATACGGAGAGTGTTCTGAATACTTTAAGAGATTTGGACATCCATCACACGAGATGACCAGAGTTGCGATAAACGGACCCTTACCAGATTTTGACCTGACTGGATTCGCCTATATAGAATCATCTGAGTTTACGGAAAATCTTCATCCGATTACTTATACTTGGTTTGGAAAACATTTTTCAGAAAAATGTTGGGTTCCAATAGTACTATTACGATATATGCTCGATAATAAAATATTGATATCATCGAAGGTAAATAAAGCGATTATATCGTATCGTCCACAGAAACAAGTTTGGTTACCAGAACCGGATAGATTTAATATTGATGATGTCAGGAAAGAATTTCCTGATCTTAACGAAGATGATATTGTTAAAATTGCTGATAATATATCTAAATGCAGGAAAGAAAGCGATGAGAAACCTGCAAAAGATCTTGGTAGAAAGATAATCAGTAAATTTACACAAGGAGGATCATGTGATCATAAACGACACTGTACAAGATTAATTATGGACGATGCTGAACTCAGTTTTATAATCGCTGATACAACGGACAAAAAAACACATTTATAAATCGAAGTAATGCTTATTTATCAGACGGAACCAGACTAGGTACAATTGTAAGCTATCTTGATGGCGACTCACCGCAGTTTACTCATTTAAGATCTTCGATGCTAGCGTACGTTTCGATAAATCTATTGTCGATGATAAATAGATTTCCTCGTTACGCTTTCAGAGTTGCTACGGATTTATTTTATATAAATAAAAAATATACAGATTTGTTAAAACCGCTACTCGGTAAAGGTGAATGGAGATCATAATAAAACAAGAAGATATACTTAGTTATTCTGAATCTGCCGACATTGAAATTAAGGAAATATATTACAAGAATAATCAAATATCAGAATTGTCATCGGCACCATCTGTATATGATCCTGTGGCTAGACATAAGACTGTTTATCTTAATGGATGTGGTGGTTCAGGTAAAACAACTCGTTCGATTAAATTATTCCTGAACAACCATTCAGATATAATTGTTTTGACACCTACATATAAACTCGCCAGAGAAATAAAAGAACGAGGAGTAAAATCATGTACATATCATAGTTTCTTCAGATGGTGCGGAGACTCATGGACTCCTGAGCGAATGGGTGAGAAATATATACCTAAGTATATTATCTGGGACGAGATAGACACGGTATCGTTAGAAATATTAAAAATATTCCTTGAATGGTTATTGACTAAAAATACTGCTGTAATAATGTGTGGCGATCATGGTCAACCTCCACCCTTCGTCGGTCAATCTCCGCATGAATGGTTAAAATCATTTGTAGATTACTACGAAGAAATACATGATGATCATAGAGCTATTGATGAATCGCTGAAAGAGTTTAAAAGATTAATCAGACTACAACCAGATAGAATACAATGTGAGATAATGCGTAAAGTAATTCCAGAAACTCCTGTGAATGATTTTTGGAATTTATGGAGACCAAATGATATAATAGTTGCGAGTAGAAAAATAGTTCGTGATGAACTGCAAGAGAAATTATTTCTGTTACATAAAGATAAATTTTCACATCTACCTGTACCATTGTGTTATCGCCCAGCAGATACTCGACGACAGAATATTGAAGCTGAAATTCCTGGTGGTGGGATACAAAATCTTGTATTGAATGATATTGTTTTGGTTGCTGTTGATGTTGTTGAGAGCGCATTAAAGATGGATAAAACTCCATGGAAATTAGGATACGCTATAACAATTCATTCGTCACAGGGATTAACTATTTCTGATACAAATATCTGGATTGTCGATGATCTGATCGAATGGTCAAATTTAGTTTATCTCGCAGTGTCTCGAGTCAGAAGAATATTTCAGCTGCGGAGGATTATCATAGATTACGTGATAACCGAAGAAATCACCAGCGACTTTGTTGTCATAGAGAAAAAATTTACGAGTTATAAGCAATGTGACAAAAAAAAAAATAAGCGTGACTTTGATCTTGATATTGAATTTATTATAACACTGAAACAACAACAGAACAATCATTGTGCAAGTTGTAACACAATAATGTTGTGGCAGTATTTGAATAATAATCCAAGACAGTTCACCGTGGATAGAATTAATAGTAGTCTTGGTCACACACGCGAAAATGTGATGCTAACGTGTCTTGAATGTAATCGACGTAGGGGTGCAAGTTTACATAAGTGAAGGTGGTGGTAATTGTGTGTCTTTAGGAATTATTTGTAATTGTTCACGTACAAATCCACGTTGAGGAGCCGTTGAATCTAGTCTGTAGATTGCAGGTCTACCAGTGGATCTTACCACGCAGAAATTTTATGTGTAGTCACACTCCAGATAGGATCAGTTGCTCTTTTTTTACCACCTTCAAGTTCACCAGGTTCATATAAATATCTTACAATTACATTACCTAATACTGGTTGAGAGGAAGATTCACGTCGTTGTCCGTAGCCATCGCTACGGGGTATATATTTCTTTGTAATTGCATTAGCAGGCTTCATAGAAGATACACGAGTAATTTCATTATTCAACGCAGCTATCACACTTGGTAACCTTGCAACCCATTCACGAGATCTCTCCCCGGACTTAAAGTCAGTGGATATTTCCTTTGCATATTGATATCCAAATAACCGCTCAGCAAGTGTTCGATTAAATCGTTCAACGATTGCCTGATCACGATGAATTTCAGTGTGACCTCGTCTTATTTTAACGTTATGTTTTTTCATCAACGATAATACTGCACCAAGAAATTCTTTACCAGGATCAACCTGTAATAGTTGTGGCCATCACAAGGGTCCTCGTTGATAAATTCGTTCAAACGCAGATGCAACTTCAAATGCTGTTTTTGTTGATAGTGGTTCTGCTTCTTTATATCTACTTGCAACGTCAACGACAGTCAATGCGTATTTGTACGTGCGTGATTGAAGTCTACCAGTTTTAATGGTGTCATGTGGTAAAAATAAAATATCTGCTTGATGAACTTCATTAGGGGTGCTGACATCAAACTGTGCGTACTGAATTTTTTTAGGTGGTGGTAGATAAATTTGCCATATTGCCTGTCGTGCTAACCAATTTGCAGCAACAAAACGAGACTTTTGCTAATTCAGCAAGTTTACTAATCGCTGCTCTGCCTCTCCAATATCCTCTTGGACTATAATAAATGGACTCCATTATAATAGTTATATAATTAATTACCAGCCCCTAGCACTAGTTTACCTTTCATAGCAGATTTTACTAGGAAGCTAGCAAGTTTTTCTCTGAGAGATTTATTTTTATAGAATTTAATGCGTGAATCAACTTTACATCCGCAATATGTCTTTGTTGTAAATCCTTGCTTTTATACGCAACATCATGAACATAACAAGCGTGATCAATCACATTTATTGGATATTCTCCTGGTCTTGGTTGATCTTGATCATCAAGTCGAATATCAAGTCGAGTTCCAGGACCACAATAATTGTATCCAGGATGATGTTTCTCACCAGGGTATTTAGCCATTGGAGCTCCTGGTAATTTCCCTAATGAAGCAGCGATATCACCACCTGTCTTTGTCGATGAAATAAATTTATATTTTCTTGTGCCACATTTTACACATTTGCCTGTAATTGCAAGTCTTTCATTTTTTGTTGTTATTGTTGTCAATCCAGTGGTATGGGTCGGTGCTCTGCATCTAACACAATATAAACTCATATTATTTATATATGGATATAATTGACTTCTCAGCGACACGAAAACAAGAACCAGTAAGGCACCATCCAGCACTACCAAATTCTATTAGAATGATTATAATAGACCCATCTGGATCTGGTAAGACACAATTATTATTTAATCTGATAATGCGATGGCTCAAGTGGAATAAATTATATTTAGTAGCACCATCTGTAGATGATCAACAATGTTATGAAGTGCTTAAAGATTTTAATAAAAATGCGAAATTATTAGACGAAGACGGAAATGATATCACCGATATTGATGAAGCTCCATCTGTGGATGACCTCGATGGATTTATAAATAACCTCGTAGTATATGATGATGTGATGCTGGACAAACAATCAAATCCAGCTCGGATATTTTCCACAGGCAGACACAAAAATACTGACGTGATTTATGTTACACAACGTTATACACAAATACCTAAAGTAATTAGAGACAAATGCAATATTTTAGTTGTGTTTAATGGAGTAGATAATTATACTTTACAAAATATTTATTATACTTGGTGTTCAAGGGATATGGACATGATTAAGTTTAAAAACTTCTTTTCAAGAGCACAAGCTGTTCCGTTTGGATTTATTACGATACATTTACATGACCCAAGATCTAGGTATCGTATAGGTCTAGATAAAATCTTTGGTTAATTACTACAGCAGCAGAGGAGGTGAACGACCAATATTGAGTGACCCGGCGAGTAAACGAAACACACCATAAAAAAAAAAAAAAGTCGGAGATAAAATAACGAGATAAGCTAACCCAATTAGAGAAAATCTCATGGTCAGTTAGAGGTTTTGGTTTAGCGTTATCGACCTTATTTTCAGCCTTCGTAGGAACCTTTATTTTTCAGACAAATGACAATTCAGACAAGTGGTCTGTTCACCTCCTCTGCTGCTATAATGGCTAAAAAAAAAATTAATCCAAAAACCGATGTCTTTATGGAATCCCTCTTGTGCACACAACATTTTGTGCAGTGTCTTGTTCTAGTTGATGTAATAGCTAGCATCATGTACCTTGTTACAATAACTATCCTTTCTCCAGGAAATATGTTTCCTACAATAGTGTGGTAGACAGTGTGTGTGTGCGCGCGTGTGTGTCTGTGTGTCTGTGTGTGTGTCGCTACGATGTCTGCAGTGTGGCATTTGATAGTGATGTCTGGCACTGGAGCATCATACCGCAGACATGTAGCATGATGTCCCACCCAGTTACAATTGTCCTGACACCAGGTCGACCAGTCATAACACTAACCTCTTAATGCTGAGCATCTAGCGGGGCAACTGTTAGTACCATTTTTAGAAGTCTATGGTATGACTCGGCCGGGGTTCGAACCCGTAACCTCTAGCATACGGGTACACAGAGCAGACTCACTAATTTTACACATATTCTGAAGAGCAAAATTGGGAAAATATGTACGTTTGCTAGTAAAATTTGCTGAGTGTCTTATCTTCTGTTACATTTAGTTTGTAAAAATGTTTTCTACCCATTTGGAGAAGCTACAATCACAGACTAACAGCACATGTTCTTTACACTGTTTCTCCCTTTCGACTGAAATGGAAGTAGCGTACTGTCGTCTTGTAAGAGAAGGAAACAGGAGTACAATTAATGTAAAAAAGTGAAATGAGCGAACACTCCTGTTGGTAGAAAGCGAAGGGTACCAAACTGGGATCTTACATATGAAAAGCGAATGCCTCAAGCAATAGACTAGCAGAGTCCAAAATCACGAATGACAGCTAATAAAATGAAGTTAGCAATACCAAGTACATATAAAGACAATGCCAATATTCACTGAATTAAAGACACCATCAAAGACAAATCCATCCGCAGAATACAGACCATCGAGTTGCATGCTCCAGACTGTGTGAAGCTGCATTGAATATAAATTAATTTTACGGCACGGAGATTTCTATTCACAGATTACGTTAATTTGCAACAATATATTAGATGGTGGTCTGAGGAAAAAGAAGATGAAGAAGAAGACGACGACGACGAAGTAGAAGAGGTAGAAGAAATGTAAGTTTATTTATTACGTGTTGAGAATTTAATAAGTTACCAACCTAACTGAGTGGAGGTGTTGCAAATTTCTGCATCAGGCGGCACATAGAAGAATGGAAAGGCACACTTGCACTTATCCATGATGACTGATTGGTAGCAGGACTTTACACACGTCTGTTTCGTGTACTCCACTCCGAATTTATCGGTGTAGAAGTTTACCCCCACTCCTTGTGTGCCACAGTCAGCGTGAGGCGGGGGAAGACGGCTCACTAAAGTCTGAAATAGAAAAACAGGAAGGCGAATAAATATGTCATTAGCGCTATAGCAAGATCTTTTCACATAGATTACAAAAAACATAAATCAACGGTAATATTAATTTAAAATTCATATATAATATCGCTTTCCAGCTTTCAGAGCTAACACATTTGTTCCACACATGGTAAAGTTATTTATTAATAGATGTTAGCTGCATATTATCTCATGAAGGCTATAAAGTGCCAAGGTAGCTGGAGATGAGTGCCTTACTCGGAGATACTGGTACTAAAGTAATCCAACAGATCAGGACATAATTCAAAAGCAGACTACTAAATTTGGATGGTAGCCCAGGTGTACAGATCAGCTCTTGCAAATCAGCGTTCGCGAATCATAGTACAGATGGTGGTCGAACGTATTTGCTCAGGTACGCATATTAACTTTTGTAATACAACCATCGTCGTCTTCTATGCGTTTATTACAGAAATCATTTGCTGATGAAACGATAAGTGTTTTCTCCGAAAAGTTGAGGAAAGACTGAACTGGCTATAACATTCTATTAATAAAGTTTTCTAATAGTTAAGATTCATACACAATGTAAGTGAGCTGGTTTACCCGGCTCCTTGCATAATTCATATCTCAACACCTGTTGTCCTGGTATTATTTTTATATCAATTCATTTATATAAGATAAATACACAATGCAGTCATATTATTTCTTATATACTCGAGATGTTTTTGCTAATTCTCTTCGATAAAAGTGAGCAATAAACATAAAAGTACACATGCATTATTCAATATGGGATAGAAAAATAAAAAACTGCATCTTGGACCATTTCAGGTTGCACAGGTTTTATTGGATTTTGGTACGTATCACCAGATAAATCTTGATCTTTAACAAGCTTTTTTTCACAACATGGTTCCACTGATTATTTACATCTTAATGTAAAAACTTTCTTAGTATGCTTTTACTAAAATGTTATTTAAATATTAAGATTGGCATCTTTCACAGTGGTGTTTTCATTTGTAAGCTTGCCTAACCTCTTTTAGCACTAAATTTTAACTGCATACCATTTTTAATCGCACAGCGTGTGTCCTTTTACAATCTTATATGGGATTAGTCCCAATCAAAAAGGGTAGATCTTAGCCTCAGTGGTACGCCGTTTAGCGCATCTTTTGATTTCTTTTGGTTTCCTTCATTCTTTCTCTTTTTCTCTATAAAGAACCAATTTTCATGTCATCCTATTGTTACAACTCTATGATCTTGAACTAAGTAACATAAAAGAAAACCAACAAGTTTTGTAAATTCAACAAATAATGTATTTCCCTAGAATACAAAGTGAACACTGAAATAGAACTTACAATATTATGAATTAAATCCTAAACAGTCCTAAAAGTTATATCACAAGTTCAAGTGTATAGAGTGTTCCGAATGATTTCTAGTGGGGGTTCCAAATGAATTTTAACCTTCAGTGCGCTGATGCTTCAACAGTCTGGATAACATTCTAGATGTATCACAGTGTTATAATCCAAAATGCCCTTGAATGAATTTACAATAATTAATTGGCCGGTGGTCTAAAGCGCTCACCGTTACGGATCACTGCCATCTCACCTCTTTCTGAGTGGGTTAGAGT
This sequence comes from Megalonaias nervosa, assembly GCA_016617855.1. NCBI lineage: Eukaryota > Metazoa > Mollusca > Bivalvia > Unionida > Unionidae > Megalonaias > Megalonaias nervosa. Next base: position 2,772 of record JAECUM010020312.1, on the reverse strand, counting down.
CTCGGGTTCGGCCAATGTGGGTATGTGAGAAAGCTTGCGAGTAGCTTCTTGTGGGTCGGTGGTTCTTTCTGGGGTTTTCCGGGTTCTTCCTCCACCATTTATACTGGCCGCCATGTAGAGCCTATCTTGTTCTGAAGAATGGCGTTAAACCCCACAACAACAACAACAACAATAATTAGTAATCCTGTCCTAAAGTCAACTTGCACTGTGTAATTCCAACAAATAATTTTAAATAAATCAGTCCCGTTAACGCAACTGAAATAACGATTCCACTAGACTGATATTGACGGTAGGAATGAATAATTCTGATGTAAACAACCTTCATATAAAAACTTAGAATACAATATGAGGACCAGGATGAGGGTCAAAAGTTTATTTCAGTACATTCTAAGTTGTAAGCAATGTCAGGTCTTTTACTTACATTTTATTAAAGAACACGACAAACATCTGGTAGACAAAGAAGAGGATGACCAATATCCCGAACTCAAATCCAAGTAAACATGTTTACAAAACTTAAAGTTTAGTCCGCTCATGCACAAAAGTTAGCTATGTAATATTTTGTTTACAAAACGATTCTTTTCAATCCAAACTCATGGACGAAAATTAAACACACAATATAAATATACATAACAATAGTAATAGCCGCCTACCGTCAAGAACGATATTTCCATCAAACATTATTTTGACTGCTTTGTTTATCAAACATTTCCATAATATTCAACAGCCTACTAGATTAAAGTGACCACCTAATATTACTGAAAATACATATTTGTGATTTTCAGTACAAATTAGCGTCTTAGTGTCTTTTGTTTGTGCCTATTAGTAAATTTAGAGACTTTGGTTAGTGCCTATTAGTGTTTTTAGTGTCTTTAGCTAGTGAATATTAGTAATTTTAGAGACTTTTGTTAGTGCCTATTAATGTTTTTAGTGTCTTTAGTGAGTGACTATTAGTGCCCTTGTTCATCGAGACATTCGTGGATTCTTTTGCAACTTGCTAAACTAAACATCTGAACAAGGTAACTGAATTTTAATTGCAAACGCTAAAGTCTGTGTTCGCATCCGCGGAAAGATAAAAAGTTTGCAACAGAGTTGAAAAATGTCAGTGGAAAATATGTCTAAAGGCAATAAGAAAAGTAAAAGAGTCCTGCAATTTACAATCAGGCAAATGAAAGCTCAGAAAGAACAACCAAACACTCTGTTCTATACGCTCATATGAACTGAGGAAATTGTAAACAGATTCATTATGTAAGAATAAATACGGCAAAGAGAATTAGAAGAGTACATTGAACAAAATAAGGAAGACACACAAAAAAATGATGCTTGGCCTCTATAGGCAAGAAAAAATAAAGACAGAAGGAAAAAGATTTTACTGAAACAATTCACATCTAAATTGTTCTCTTGTTAATCAGCATCGACTATATCATTAAATAAGATGAAAAACTGCATAAGCATTTACAATCAAAGAACAAAGGGGATGCCTGTGCAGAGCAAAATGTCAGAGAACGAATGGATTATCATTAGCCTTTAAAACGAGAACGTTTCAGAATAACGACACATGAAACTTGCAAGTAGTAGTATACTCTTAACACACACACACACACACACACACTGATATTATTTTTCAATTTTAAGATAGTACCTCCTTTCAAACCATTAATAAATAAAATGGTTAAATTCATTAACAGCCATTGTATCAGATATAACTAAAAACTGTTTGTTCTTTCTCTATTTAATGCCTGGTTAATAGTTCTGGTGCTTTAAATTCATTTGTGTTTCTAAGACTTTATTGGAATATCTACGATGTTTGATGCCTCGCAAACAATCCATATCTATTTCATTTCCTGGTCAAATATTCCAAAATATGATTTAATTCCTAAATAGTTTTGATATTGTATGCTGTTGCTTTGTTTCCCCCTACAACAACTGCAATTTTATCTAAATGACTGTATACGATGTAAATCGCATTATGGAATCTTCATGGTAGTGTGATTTACAATTTATTATTTAGGCACCAAAACAAATATAGTTTTGTACACTTATAAAGAATATAATCGCAAGTGTTGACTTTGAAAATAAATAAATAAATTAGGTATATCCACAACATTAAAAGCTATAGCTAATTTGATCACAACATTGTTGAAAGGCAAACAAATTGTTAATACAGAAACCAAGCCAACAGACCCAATTGAAAAGGACGACACAAAATTGATTGGATATCTGAAACAATATTATAACGACACAAATCGCTGTTAGCCCAATTTTGATTATCTAGCTGTTTATCAATCAGTATATCTCTCACAAATGCGCAGAAGGAAATATTTCTTAAATATTTGATTTGGAAGATATTGTCATTAATGTAGTATGAAGTAGGAGAAAAATTCGGCCACAAAGAAGTTTTGAAGAGTTGTAGTTTGAAAATTAATTTTAATCGGTACGAAGCAGAATTGCTGATATTTATAAGCTTTTTAATTTGCATAGCAAATACCCCAACATGCCGGAACTAACCAGTTCTTTACTAATAGAGAGATCGAGATCGGTATTAGCTCCAGATATTTTATTATCGGGCTGACAGGTTAATTACGCCGGTCAGACCTGAAGTAAATTTTAAATTAGTAACAAGTATAAAATATTATAGTGTGCCAGATCTCTCATATATTGACTACTGATTTCATTTTAATTCACTAGCAAATTAAAATGTGCACGCTGTATGCAGCGCATTGAGCCATAGTAAGAGTATGGACTTCTGTCACTCTTCAGTGTGAACGTGAGTGT